>JAVSCE010016164.1:0-41845 GCA_032199065.1 Smutsia gigantea
GACAGATGCACCCCTATGTTTATTGCAGCACTATTTACAATAGCCAAAAAATGGAAGCAACCTAAGTGTCCATCAGTAGATGAATGGATAAAGAAGATGTGGTACATATACACAATGGAATATTATTCAGCCATAAGAAGAAAACAAATCCTACCATTTGCAACAACATGGATGGAGCTAGAGGGTATTATGCTCAGTGAAATAAGCCAAGCCGAAGACAAGTATCAAATGATTTCACTCATATGTGGAGTATAAGAACAAAGAAAAAAACTGAAGGAACAAAACAGCAGCAGACTCACAGAACCCAAGAACGGACTAATAATTACCAAAGGGAAAGGGACTGGGGAAAATGGGCGGGAAGGGAGGGATAAGAGGGAAAAGGGGCATTACGATTAGCAGATGTAATGTTGGGGGGCACGGGGAGGGCAGTACAACTCAGAGAAGACAAATAGTGATTCTATAGCATCTCACTACGCTGATGGACAGTGACTATAATGGGGTTGGTGGGGGGGACCTGATGAAGGGGTAGTTTAATAATCGTAATATTGCACATGTAATTGTAAATTAATGATAATAAAATAAATTATATTTAAGAAAAAAAAAAAGATGTACTCAATTTTGGCCAGGCAAAATCAGGAAAGTACTAATGAAACTATATAACCTCTACTCAGACTTTAATCCCAAAGAAACAAAACATTTTACAACTTACATCACTCTGAATGTTTAATCAAATGGTAATCATGGTTTTATGGGTTATATTTTTTAATTGAAGGAAATTTTTCTCTTCAGAACAAAATTTAAAATAACTGGAACTCTCACTTATCCACTTAGTATTTACATATAAATTACTGAATAAATCTTTATGCAACTGGAACCAGGGGTTATGTCCAGAAATATATTTTAGCTACTACAAAAACAGTTAAAGACATGTACTAAGTGGCAATTTACTATATGACCTCCAGACCCCTTGTTTTCTTCCTTCTCTTATTAGCTGTCTCTTGGGCATTTCAGTGATTACAGTCTTCACTAGAGGCAGTGTGGGAGCTGGACAACGGCCCCAAAGATTCTCCAGCCTACCCCCTAAAACCAGAATATATTATAAGGATGCACAGATGTGGTTGAATTAAGGTCCTTGAGACAGGGAGATTCTGCTAGATTATCCAGGCGGGCCCAATTTAATCACGTGTGTCCTTACAATCGGGGAACCTTCTCAACTAAGTTCAGAGAGAGAGAGGGAGAAGTGCCTGGGCAAAAGTGGTCAGAGATGCAACACTGCCAGCTCTGCAGGTGGAAGAAAGAGGCCATAAGCCAAGGGATGTGACAGCCTCTAGAAGCTAGAAATGGCAAGGAAACAGATGCTCCCCTAGAACCTCCAGAAAGGAACACAGTCCTATTGACACCTTGATTTTAACCCAGTGAGACTTGTGTCAAACATCTGAGATAATAAATTTGTGTTGTTTTAAGTGTAATCTGTTGAGGCAGCAACAGGAGACTAATAGAGGGAGGCAGATAATAAAAAAGACCTAAAACTCATCAATCTGTGGCTCTGCTAAGTACTTTCTAAATTTAACTAACTAAAAGATAAAGTTCCTGAATAAAAGTATGGATTTGTAAGGGGATTAAGGGGTATTATGATTAGCACACATAAGATGGGGCACAGGGAAGGCAGTACAGCACAGAGAAGACAAGTAGTAACTCTAAAACATCTTACTATGCTGATGGACAGTGAGTATTATAGGGTATGTGGTGGGGACTTGATAATAGGGGGGGATGTAGTAATCACAATGTTGTCATGTGAAATCTGAGCATAAGACTGTATATCAATGATACCTTAATAAAAATAAATAAATAAATAAATAAATAAAGCAAACAGTTCAGTCCAGAAAAAAAAAAGTATGGATTTGTACCACAGGGCAAATTATTTTAATTCCATGTTCCCTTACCTCTGCCTCTTCTCAAGCTCTCACCAGCTCCCACTAAAGGGAGGCAGAGTTACAAATGTGACTGGCAGCACCCAGGTTACTCAAAGAGCCCACCTTCTCTGAAAGGTCGCACATCTGCTTCTTACCACAGGTCCTCACAGAGTGCACCTTTTGGCCAAGCCTCTCCTAGTTGCCTAAACCCCTTAATACCTGCAACCAAGGAGATGCATGGCGCTGGGGCCCGCTAGTAAAACAGGCCTTTCTCTTCACCCCCTATATGCCTGGGAATGCTGGGTCTATGATTTAGATTAAGACTACATAGGAGACCTAGCTTTGTTACAAGCCAGCAGTGAGTGTCACATGGGTGCTTACCTATCTACTGACAGAGTGAAGTTCATCACCTGTTTGCTGGAGCATATTTTCAGAGCAGAGACCCCCTCAGTCAGGGACCTCTAGTGGAGAAGGCCTGAGCACAACAGAAAAACAGGCTTTCCTGCATCTCCAGCTTTGCTACCATTAAAACACCCTCAGAACCTGAAGCCTAACAGCTAGCCTACACTATGGATTTCATATCATGCCTGCTCATGACTACACAAACCAATCATTAGCTGTAAAAAGCCTGGGCATTTCTTACAAAAATAGACTATACTTATTCCCTGATTAGTCCATTTCATTATTCCCAAAACATAAGACAACAAGCAAAAAAATATTAAGTGAAAAGGTATTAATTTAATAGAAAACCTTTTGAATAGAAGTGTCATATTATTTGTCCCTCTAGCAGAATTCTAAAAGCACTTTCTTTCTAGCAACATAAAGTGACTGAGAAGGAACAAAACCTGACATCCTCTTCTGCCCAAGACCCCACATTTCTAGTTGACTTCAAAGACAGCGTTACAGTAGTATAGCACTCAGAAAAGCATGAGTGGGGTCGGGGGAGGAGTGGTGGAGGGACTCGGGGAAGTCAGGGATAACAGTCAGGGCATCCTCTTTTTTGGGTGAACATTAAATACTTGCTGAACAAATATACCACAATGGTTAAAAGGGAAAGAATATATAAGTAATGGCTTATGATCTAACAGTATATACATGGAAAAAGATTTTTTAAATGGTGGAAGAATTGGAAGAGCATATAAAAGTATATATAACTAATTGCAGAGACAGTAATTGATGGTGTATTGTTGTTCTAAGACTGTTGTGCTTATAATGTTGGGACAGGCCAATGATTAATTTCTGACCTTCAGGTTCTTCAGATGAACACAACAAAAAGACAGGGATACAGGGGATGTGCAGATTTAAGAAGACTTAAAAGATACATCAAAAACTTGTTTACACTGGCATGACTGAAGCATTTGGGGGTGCACACTTAGGTGACAAAACCTTAAAGAGACATAAGGAAATACAATAAAGTCAGGACCATAGTACTTTTGGAGAAGGGGGCTCTGTGGTTGGGCTCGGAGACACGAGGGCTCTCGGGGAGGCTGGCGGCGACCTACAATGTGCTGGCGGTTACAGTGGTGTTCCCCATGTACATGAGTGCTATGGATTTTTTGTGCATATTTTCTGTGTCTGTTATATTTCAAAATTAAAAGATTTTTAAATGTTTATGAAAAGCAATATAGCACAGATACAGACTGCTACCCTCTAACCAACATAAGCCAATATTTTCTATCCTCAAGACAGGACAAAAGCAGAAATTAGTAAAGCATGACTCCAAATGATAATATTTGCCTGAACTCTAGTAATTCTCTGTAAAAATTACCACCACCACCCCCCAAAAACTTCAGTGAACATAAATTTATTTTATTTCACCAAGATTATTGGTTAGAAAAACAAAAAGAAGCCTGAAACACCTAACAGAAGGGACAGCTTAGCCTTGGAAGTTCCCATTGTTCATGCAGGCAAATGATATTCTATTGCTAAATAAGACATTCTTAGGTCATTAATTCCATCAATAACTTACACCTTGGGGAAACCACACAAATTAAAACTGTTAAGAGTTGATCCCTGGCTTTATAGGTCGGGCAGTTAGTTTTTACCTTATCTAATGAAATGTGTATGAAGCTATCCCAACAGATAGAGAAATTCTGATAAATATGAGAGATTTTAACTACTGCTCCCAAAGTACTAATCACTACAACTTACCTCTCTTAATTCTCCAATTCTCCGAAGTGCTTTATCCTGACTCTGACTTAATATACCCTTGGATTTAAAAAGAAAAAAGAGTTGGTTCAAAGCTTGACACACCAATGAAAAAAGTAACAAAGAGCACAAACCATTAAATTTTATCTCCAACACCCTCTGCATTTGGGACCATGCAAACACAATTCTCTACTGCCACTTAGTGGTAGAGTTACACACATCTACAAATAAAAGACCAAATAATACACAGGATTTAGGAATAAAATGATCTTTTGAGAATAAATTTCTGACATGAAAATAATACAATGGATTAAATCAGAATTATCTCCCATTTTGGTAGACCTCATGCTTAAGTATCAAACAAACCAAAAACTATTTGTAATAACAATTTTCACACTTGTTATGGACAATTAAAAAACACTGAATAATCAATAAACAACTGGTGTTGCCATTCTGAACTGATTATATTCCAGACCAAAGCTGAAAATTTAATGTTGTACTTAATGTAGCCATTATTATTAATATTTATAGCAGATTAAATATTTTAAAGTATTGTTCATGAGGAAATTAATGTTACCAAAACTCACTTTATAAAAAACTTTTTGGTTATGTAACTTGAGTCTTCAAGTGGGACAAAATGCTAAGCTGTTTTAAATAACTTTTACTGTAAAAAACAGACTGTATCTTATAAATAACACAGCAAACTGATAGTAATGTTTGAACAGCAGTGGCTACTTCTTAGCTCTGACTTGTGAATTATCACCTGGATACCTGGTGGGAAACTTCTAGCCACAAACAAAATGACATAGTGAAGCTGAGGTCAGTCCCCCAGCAGAGCTATAGTAACTTCTCCCCACACACTTCACCAAGAGCTTTACAAGCAGCAGCTTCAGGAAGAAGAGTGTGTGCTTGGGTTTAGACCCTGAGCAAATTATAGAAACAGAGATCTGCACTATTTAAAATTAGAAGGGAAACCCTAGGAGGTTGTGTATGTCTTTACCACTAAAACAAGGATGCAACCTGCAGACTGGGACACTAAGAAACATGACTGAAAGAGGCCAACATGCCATAAATCCAAACCTCTTCAACACTACAGGGATCCAAACTCAAGGAAGCCCATCCTTACCAGAGGTAAAATCTCTGGGATTTCTCACGCACTCTCATTATCAAAACTACCAATGGTAAAACAGGTTAAATACTTGGATCATATGGAGAATTATTATAAGTGATGGTTAGAACTATCTTACTGTAAAATCCTTTCTAATTTTAAAATTATACATTTGAATCAACACAGCCAATAAATCACTTACTTGTAGCTTTTTTTTCTCTCTCTGAAGAGTCTGATAAGCTGTGACAAGCTAATAAAGAAAAAGTCACCAACATTAGTCATTCCTAAATAAATGAAATTAATTATCCTAAACTCTGCTAAAGTATCTCATTATGAAAATAAAAAAAAGAATTTTTATAGATAATCCAACCTAATTAGATGCATATACAATCAAAACTAAGTAATAGGCAAATATATTTCTAAAAAACAAAATGTAACTTGACTCTATAAATAAATCTCTATTTTGTTTCACCTTAGACATACCTCTTTAAATTTCAGTACCTAATTCATAGGTAAGGATTAGAGCCAGCTCGCCTAAAGGCTGGTAGCTATTCAGACTGGGCTCACACCCTAGTACCATCATCAACAGCATCATCTGGGAACTTGCTAGAACAGAAATTCTTGGGACCACCCAAACTAACTGAGTAAGAATTGGGTAGTGGGGACTAGGGTACTGAAATGTGTGTTTTAAACAAGCTCTCCAGGTGATTTTTTTCTTTGGGCACTAACAGACCATGTAACTATGGTCCTCTGGTTATAGGGCCTGAGACTGTGGCTCTGTGAAAATCTGAGGAAAGGAACTCATAACCAATAGATGAAAACTGGGAATTCAGGTCATAAAGAGATGTCTAACCATTTGACCTAAATAGGATATTTAAACACTCTAGCAACTCTTCATGAACTTATGGACCAACAAATCTTTTTAAACCTTTAAATTATATAGCATTACTCATGCTCCAATCAATTATTTGGACCTTACTTTAGAAGTGCTACTGGGCCCTAAAGAGACAGGCTGCAGCTTTTGGAGGAAGCACCCCCATATTCTGAGCCTTGCCATTTCCCTCAGAAGGCTGCTGTGTGCTGTCAAATGCCTCTACTGATGTCTTGAGTCAAGAGGCAGGCAGCAATGGAAGGTGAGTCCAGCAAGGTAATAAAAGAAGTAAAATTTTGCCTAAGTCCAGGATCTGCCCCTTCTCATTACCTCAAGATAGGAATTCTTATTAACAGACAGGAAAGTGGTTCTCAAAAAGGGGGAATGATACAGGGGTGGAAGAGTAACCCAACGATTACAGAATACCACTATTTCATCTCGGGCACCTACAGTAGCAAGGAAAGGTAGAGACAAAGGCTAAGGGCTGTTTGTATCCCTAATAGCTGTGTGAATCCACCTGAGGAAGTACAGAAGGGTGGAAACAACTAGTAAGATCTAGAACCAAATTCACAGTCTATCAATTACTACCTTTGTGACTTTAAGCAAGTTATGTAATCTCTATGATTAAGTCTCTGAGTCTCTAATCCCTATTTTACAAAATACAGCATTATTAATACCCACTTCACAGAAATGGCCCCAAATCGAGTGGCACTATGAACATAAAATGCACAGTGTCTTACACACTTCAGTACTAATTACACTGCTGCCCCAGCTTCAAACTCAAAAGACATGGATAAACCAGTGAAAGTAATGAAAATCTAAATAAGCAAAAAAAAAAAAAAATGAAGACCATTATTAACTTTGATAGATATAAAAATTAATAAGATGTTAAAGCAAAAAGGGGCCTGATCCCACAAGTGCCTTATGAGATGCATGGCTTTAATGCTCTGTTTACATCTCTCTGAGGGTCAGCAAGCCAAGAGATTATAGCCTAATAATTTTTTGTCAGTATTTTATAGTTTTAAAAAAGGTATCAGATGTTTCATCTAGGGTGTTTTTTTGGTTGTTTTGGCTACAGGGTAAAACTACCAATATTGTAGCCATAATTGGAACTAGAAGTTACAGCTGACTTTATATGCTTTGAACTTTGTTATTCATTAATCAAAATGAACTACAATGCTAATTTACGAACTGTTAAAACTATGAAACATTACGCATTGTCTAAAAAAAGCCATGGGCAACTTGCTCCAGAAAAGCTTTCCTGAGGAAGAATTGTTTTAACTGTAGGACTGGAGGGCAACTAATACAACCCAGCCCAAGGGAGAGACCAAAAGGGAGGCGGGGCAGCACTCCCCTCTTCCTCTAGCAGACCAGACAGGGAGGGTCACGCTCCAGGGGCAGAAGTGCAAAGATTCATCCAAGGCAAAGTGTCAATGCAGGTACAATCAGAGTGAACCTAAACAGGCTACGTAAACATAACTAGGTCAGTAATAATGGGACATGAGTTGGCAGAAGAGGTCATTTTGTAGCCACAGCACTTAAGAGGACAAACAGGGGGGTGGGAAGAAGAAAGACAGGATTCCACCCTGGGCATCCAAACGCCCTGGGAGAGAAGGACCATGGAAGAGAAGGGGCATGGAAGGTGAGAATCAGGGGGCTATACAAACAAACTGCTCCAAAACTTTACTAAGAATCTTGCCAGTGGGCCTCTGTTCCTAGATGTGCCCACAGACTACCCACCATTCACCAGTGTGCCTAGGGAACTGGTGGTCCAGTCAACCCAGAAGTAAAAGTCATACAGTAATATGAATTACAAAATAGGGGAAGAGATTTTTGTACAGACCAAAAAGTCATGCTCTTACCTCAGAACACTTTCCTTTGTAGCTACTCAACCTTCGTTCCATTCTGTGCAACCACTGAACCAGTTGTTCTCTGTTGAGACTGTCTAAACTGCCTAGTGAGTCTTCAGTCTCACTCTCCATATCAGAGGATGGGTCAAATGTGGTAGCAGAGTCCAGGTCAAGTCGATTCAGAGAGTCTCTGGAAGACGTTCGCACCAAAGACTCTTTAGAAGCAGATCGGAATAGAGACCCCTTTAATGGACTTCGAAACAAAGACTCCATGGAAGGCACCCGGAGCTGGAGCTTCTGAGCAGTAGATTGCATGTCATCTGACTGTAACCAAAACCCAGAACATGGGGTGAAAATGCACATTTAGACTTCTATAATTCTCCATCACCAGCAATGGTCTAGTAAAAGCCTCAATGAGTTCAATTTCTATTCCTGGCATTTTATATAATACACTTTTCTCTGAAAAAGCACTGGACCTGGAGACTGAGGACATGGAGTTTGGGTCCCAGGTCTGTCATTGAGCAGTGGAAAGGCCCCACAAACTCACTTCCAGTGACTCAGCATGCACATCTGTGAACCAGAAGGAAGCCAAACTTTCCCAGCTGACCTCACAGGTGTGCTCTGAGGGTCTGTCCACTAAACTGCAATATCCCTGGAGACAGTGCCCATTTGGATCACCAGTATACTGTGGAATGTGAAATCAAGTGGGCTTTATTTGGAGTCTCTGTGGAGGCACTGATTCCTGATCACTCTTCTTGACAAAAGACAGGACTGGGGCACAGGCAGAGTAGAGCACAGGGAGCCTATTTTGTTCAAATAAGAGAATGCCAGGAAGAGCTGACTACCAACAGGCACCTCTACTCTACCTTTCTGTCTAGTGGCAGTGAAAATAAGCTTTACAAAGTCATGGCGGGCAGCTGAAAAGTCTGAGCTAGAGTCCCTCTGCACAGATGAGTAAGTCTGACGTTAGGAATCATGATGCACAAGAACATCATTGTGAATAATAACACATTATTTTCAATAACAATGAAAAATAATATAATTAAACAAACTGCTCTAAGCTGCATTATTTTGTTCAGGTGACAGTATTTAACAGGTGTTTCCTGGAAACACATCTTCATTAGTGCAACAGCAAGGTCTCAAAAGATGCCAGAATGAAATGCTCAGGGGAGAGTAGGCAAAGACTGCAGGAAAACAAAAGACTCTCTTTAGTATAAACTTAAAAAAATCAAGCCAGAATGCTTCATTTGTGGATTTTAGAGGTATAATAATAATATTAGGCAAGGTGGGAGAAGTAAGAGGGGAGAAAGTGTCCCATCCCCTTCATATGCACAGATTTATCACAGGTTGTTTATATAGTAAAAACTGGGAACAACTCAAATGTTCACCAATAGAGGACACATTATATAAATCACAATATATGAAAGGAGGCTTAAGACATACTACAGATTTAAGACATAGAAAAAAATAGGTTATAAAGTAATATGTATATTTTGAACTCATTTTGATATTAAAGGAATTAAATATACTTTTCAATTTGTATGTATTTTTACACAAACACTCAGAACCAGGTCTTTAAGGACAAACACCAAAAGTTAACAGAGTGATTTTCAGTGGTAAGACTTTAGATGTTTTTTTTAAGTTTATTTTGATATCATTAATCTACAATTAAATGAGCAATATTATGGTGATTACACTACCCCCTTCATCAGGTCCCCCCCACCAAACCCATTACAGTCACTGTCCATCAGCGTAGTGAGATGCTATAGAATCACTACTTGTCTTCTCTGAGTTGTACAGCCCTCCCCGTGCCCCCCCAACATTACATCTGCTAATCGTAATGCCCCTTTTTCCCTCTTATCCCTCCCTTCCCGCCCATTTTCCCCAGTCCCTTTCCCTTTGGTAACTATTAGTCCGTTCTTGGGTTCTGTGAGTCTGCTGCTGTTTTGTTCCTTCAGTACTTTTTTTTGTTCTTATACTCCACATATGAGTGAAATCATTTGATACTTGTCTTTTTCGGCTTGGCTTATTTCACTGAGCATAATACCCTCTAGCTCCATCCATGTTGTTGCAAATGGTAGGATTTGTTTTCTTCTTATGGCTGAATAATATTCCATTGTGTATATGTACCACATCTTCTTTATCCATTCATCTACTGATGGACACTTAGGTTGCTTCCATTTCTTGGCTATTGTAAATAGTGCTGCAATAAACATAGGGGTGCATCTGTCCTTTTCAAATTGGGCTGCTGCATTCTTAGGGTAAATTCCTAGGAGTGGAATTCCTGGGTCAAATGGTATTTCTATTTTGAGTTTTTTGAGGAACCTCCATACTGCTTTCCACAATGGTTGAACTAATTTGCATTCCCACCAGCAGTGTAGGAGGGTTCCCTTTTCTCCACATCCTCGCCAACATTTGTTGTTGTTTGTATTTTGGATGTTGGCTATCCTCACTGGTGTGAGGTGGTATCTCATTGTGGTTTTAATCTTTTAGATGGTTTTTATTTTCATTTTTATATTTTCCTGTACTTCTTTAGCTTTTTCCCCCCTTAATATGTGTTTCCCTTTATATTGGGGGTAGGTGGTGGAAACGGTCTTAAGGGAGAGGAGGGAACCTCATGTCCAAAAACTTTAAGAACCACTTTATTGAGATTCCATTTCCAGCCAGTTCTGACCCATGAAAAGAGTGCTTTTCAATTCACACAGACCACCAGTTTGTAAAGTGTCCTAGGACAAACAAGCGAAGCAAGTCTGAGTAACACCAGAAATAGCTGTTATATTAGGGTCAGTCAGAAGCTAAAGGAGAATGTCAAAGGCGTGTATTGGAAGAAGCTGATAAACTTAATAACTGCCACATCTATTACATTTGGGAGAAACACCCTTGAGTGTTGTGATTCAGCCTGAGTGCTGTCAGGTAAGGCAACCTAAATCCAATCCTGGCACCATGAATATGTGGTTAAGTAGCTTCACCAAGTTCCTTGACCTCACTAGGCTTTTTTTTCCTGCTCTGTAAAATGGGGACGGTAAAAATAATGGTGATAATAATAATAATACCACCCACCTCATATGGATGCCACAAGAACTGAATGACTTAATACACGCAAAGAGCTTACAATGTAATAAATACTCAATAAACGTTTAACAGTTACTATTATTGTTAGAGAAAGGAGACTAAAACAAGACACACTTACTAATAAGAATGTCATTTATAAGCTTACTGGTTATATGATGCAGCAGCTGAGAACACAGGCTATGAAACCAGACTTTTTGGGCCCAAGTCTTGGCTCTACTATTGACTGGCAATATGACTTTGGGCACTTAACCTTCTGCGCCTCTGTGTCTTCATATGTAAAATGGGAATAAAACAGCACCCACCTCACGGGGTAGTTGTGAGGAGTAATAATGTAATATATGTGCAGTACTTAGAACCATGACTGGCTCAAGGTAAACAATAAATACTGGTTATCACCCAATCTCCAACCTTTCTGTCTTCCTTTCCACCAGGCCCCAGTTTTGTTCAGGGTAACAATACATTACAGTAAAAACTTTCACCTTCCCAAATTTAAATTAAAGCCACAATGAGGAGAAACCACCACACATCTACCAAAAGAGCTAGAATTAAAAATATGGAAAAACACCAAGTATTGGTGAGGATGTGGAACAATGCACTTTGGAAAACTGTATTACTAAAACTAACCTCATGCACCAAGCAGAACTTGCAATTTCACTACTAAGTATATACTCAACAGAAATGTGTACATATGTTCAACAAAAGATATAAACTCAAGTTTATAGCAACATAATTCAAAATAGTCCCAAACTCAAAACCACTACTGATGCTTATCAATAAAAGAATAAGTTAAGTTGTAGTCTCTCACCAGTAGAACACTACACAGCAATGAGAGTAATTTACAACCACAAGCAAGAATGTATGAACAGAGTACTGAGTAAAGAAGCTAGACACAAAAGAGCACCTGTTTTCTACTCCATTTACACAAAGTCCCACTGGTCCAAATCAACCTACAGTGTTAGAAGTCAGGATGGTGGTTACCCTTGGGGGTGAGTGGGGTAACAGAAAGGGGTACAGGGCTTCTAGCATGACGGTGATTTCTGTTTCCCGATTTGGCATTCTGGTTACAAAGGTGTATTTAGTTTGTGAAGACTCAGAAAAGTTTCACATTATTCACTATAACAAATACATATTTTCTGTACATATGTATTATATTGTAATGTATTACATTACAATTAGAGGTTTTTTTTTTTAGTTAGCTTTTCCCAGATTCTGATTCAGCTAGTAGTGGACCATGTGACTAAGGTGGGCCATAATGTACACTGTGAATGGAAACCCACAAGACGGAACCTTCCAGGAGTGACAGTGTTTTCCTCATAAAAAGGAATATACCTTTTGACCTAGTCTTCAGTTTCTCCTCCTGTCTGAATGAAGATGCAATTTTTGGAAGCCAACTTGTAGTTGTGAGGGTGAAAGGTAGTAGTAAGGACAGGGAAGGAAAGGGAAGTGGGAGGCAGAAGCTAAGGGAGCAGAGTCTTTACTGCCTGTTTCACTCAGGTCTTCTTCTGATATGTGAAAAACTGAACTCCCTGGGCACCAGCTGTGGTCAGGTTTCTGGCACCAAGGACACTCACTGATTAATAATTCATTTTTTAAAAACAGGGTGGGGGTTAGAGAAGGAGAAATGTTTAAGTTAAATTAAGTCAACATGTCAAAGTTACTTTTAACTCCTTTCTGTCTCTCGCGTTTTACCCTCCTTTTTATTTCCCCAACACTATTCTTTTGCTCCATTAGCTGGATATCTGCAGCAGCCCTCTCTTCACCTGCCTCAGATCTCTTACCCACCCATCTGTCCCTGTCACAGTTACCACAATTGTCTTCCTAAATAACTCAGGTACTTTTAAACTGGACTCCCATTTACTAGACTGTTCAAATTCCTCAGCTTAAATTCAAAAATTCCCACTTCCCAAGACCCACTTCTCTGTAAATCCACCCCTCCATACACCAAAAACTTGAGTAGTAACAGGCAACTTCCTGTTCCCTGAACAAATGCATCATGGCGTGCCTCTATACCACTGCCCATGCTTTCCCTGCATCTGGAAATCCAGACATCCTTCAAAACTCAGCTCAAATTTCAGTTCTTCTGGGGAACCTCAGATCTTACCCACCAGAAATAACCTTCCTTTATGGCCTAAGCTTTAACCAGGACCACTATTGAAGCGCTTACTGCATTCAGACTCACCATTATTAGTTACTTACACGCTGGTAGGACAATTAACTTAGTTGTTTATGCCCCAGAATAACTATACAGACATTACAGCACAGTGGTTAAGGACACAGACTCTGAACCAACTTCCTGGTTGGAATCCCAGCTTCATCCCTTAGTTTTAACACCTCTGTGTTTCAATTTCCTCATCATTAAATGGAAATAATAACAGTACTACCCTAGTAGGAATGTTATGAGGATTAAATGGGTGAAAACATTTAAAATACTTAGGAGTGTCTAACATGTAGTAAGCACTAAATAAGCTTTCCTGTCATTAAATCTGTTGAACACAGAAGAGTTTATGGTCCTTTAGAACAGAATCCATATTCTCTACCTCTGTGCCTTGCCAAAAGACACCTTCCAAAAAGCAGGTACTTACTACATATTTGTTCAGCTGAACCTTAACCTGGCAATAAATATTGATGATCTAATGGGAAATATTTCAACACTCAATGCTTGATCAAAATGATACGTATCAAAACACATCATTTGATATATACAGCATGTTATTCTAGAAATCATCAGAGTATTAATTAGCAAAAAATGTTATTCAAATAACACTCAAGAAAAAAGTGAGAAATGAACACATACATCTACAAGAATATTTCCACAATAATGTTCACAATAGTTTCATTCATAATAGCCAAAAACTGGAAACAGCCCAGGTATCCATTAAGAGGTGAATAAACAGTGGAATATCCATTAAAAAAATTCTACTTGGCAATAAAAAGGAACAAATAACTGATATCCACAACAACATGGATGAAATTTCAATAACATGCTGGTTGAAAGAAATCTTCTGCAAAAGAATACTTACTATATGAGACCACTTATATAAAGTTCCCAAACAAGCAAAACTACTCTATGGTACGGTGGGAAAAAATTAACAGGTTGCCTCTCTCTATGGAAGAATCATAAGGGAACTTTCTGGGATATTGATAATATTCTATAAACTCTGTATGGGTTGGCATATACATTTATCAAAACTCAATATACACTTGAGGTTTGTATATTTCATTTTATATAAAATTTACCTCAAAAAAGAAAAATACAACTCCTAGAAGAAAACATAGGCAATAACCTCTTGGACACTGGTCTTGGCAATTTTTGGGGGGGACCAGTCTCCTCAGGAAAGAATAACAAACGCTAAAATAAACAAATGTGATTACATCAAATTAAAAAACTTCTGCACAGTGAAATAAACCATTAACAAAATGAAAAAACAACCTCCTGAATGGGAGATCTTCACAAATCATAAGGGGTTAAAATCCAAGATATATGAAGAATATAAGAAAACATAATCTGATTAAAAACAAACAATCTGATTAAAAATGGGGTGGAGGACCTGAACAGACATTTTTCCAAAGACCTACAGATGACCGATAGACACATGAAAAGATGCTCCACATCACTAATCAAAATCAAAACCACAATGAGATACCACCTCACACCAGTCAGCATGGCTATTATTAACAAGACAGGAAATAAAGAGTGTTGGTGAGGATGTGGAGAAAAAGAGAACCCTTGTGCACTATCGGTGGGAATGTAAATTGATGCAGCCACTGTGAAAACAGTATGGAGCTGCCTCAAAAAATTATAAATAGTTCATATGAGCCAGTAATTCCACTTCTGGGAATTTACCCAAAGAAAACAAAAACACTAATCCAAATATATGCACCCCTGTGTTTACTGCAGCATTATTTACAATGGCCAAGATATGCAAGCAACCTGAGAGTCCCTCAATAGATGAATGGATAAAGAAGATGTGGTACATATACACAATAAAATATTTACTCAGCTGTAAAAAAAGAATGAAATCTTGCCGTTTGTGACAACATGGATGAACTAGAGGGTATTATGCTAAGTGAAGTAAGTCAGAAAAAGAAAGATAAATACTGTAAATTCTCACTTGTATGTGGAATCTAAAAAATAAACAAAAACCTAGAAACAGACCCATAGAGAACAAACTGGTGGCTGCTGGGTGGTGTGTGTGTGTGGTGGGGGCGTCATATGGGCAGGAACAGATGACATAAGTGAAGGGGATCAAGAAGTACAAACTTCCAGCTATAAAATAGTCACAAGGATGAAAGGTACAGCATAAAGAATACAGTCAAAAATATTGTAATAACTGTCCAGTGACAGATGGTAACTACACTTACCATGGAGAGCATTTTGTAATGTATATAAATGTCAAATTACTCTCCTGTACACCTGAAACTACTGTAATATTGTATCAACTCTATGTTAATAAAATAAAATTCCTTAAAGATCACTAGATCATCCAGAACCATTTACACTGGTGCCTTCCATTATTTTACCCCTACCCTCATGTCAGCTAGAGAAAATGATGTGTTTCTAGAGAACTTGGGGTTACTTAGGGAGGCTGCTCACAAGGCAGAGCCTACAGGCCCAGGAACTCAGACCATGCCTTGAACATCAGCTTCCCTGACAGGAATGAGGATCTCAGCTCACACACAACCTACTCAGCAAGTTGGGAAGCTGTAAATTACACAAGATTTCATATGCTAGACAATACTTTAAAATGTTTAGCCTACATAATTTAGTTCAGAAACCATTTAGCTCATAAATTGTCTACATTTGTGAGAACAGCCACGTTAATGATAATAATCATCACTAAAGCCAAGGTAAACAAATTTCACTGCAGACACTGCTATTATTTTTTTTTAATGAATTATTTTCTTTTTTTGGAAGGAGTTAAAAGAATGTCACTTGAGCCTGACTCTACAAATAACTTTTTAAAATCAAAGATGACCTAAATTCTCTAGTAGTAAAATACTCTGCATCAGAGCAAACTTTAAAGAAATTCCATTTCTCTCATATCCGCCTTCCAGATTAGCAACTCAACATTTTTTCAATATGACCTCTTCCAAAATCTTCTACAACTATACAGTCCTTTTTTTCCAAAGTTCTCTTTTCACTTCTATTAATTTCTTAAATGAGTAATGCTGGGATCTCACATGACAGATGTATAATACTTGAATAATACTTGAATAATTTTCATTTAAAACTTTTTTCAAGAAACCATCAACACACCTGCATTCTTACCACATATCTCTTATCAAATGTGGGGCATCACTACTTCAATGGAAGGTCTATATTAATGCTAATATAGGCTGGCCAAACTCTGAAACGACTTAATATTTTTAAAAATAATATTAATAACAGACCTGAGGAGTTGTTGGTTCACTTCCATTAATACTGTCACAAAATCTTGTGGCTTGGATAGAGGCATTCTAAGAAATAGAAAGAAGCATGGTGAAGGAAAGAACAGAAAGCTCAAGTTTTAAAACTGTTAAGAACAAAGGCAAGCACCAAAATTCTTTTAGATACATTTATCTATGAAACAAAATTAGTAATTGTTCATTTATTAGAATGTTTTCATGCAAAGCAAAACTAGTACGATAAGTGTTTTAGAAAATTCATCTTATCGTAACATAGGTAACTAGCAAAGATTAGTATATAGCAAAATTTATTTCAAGCTAATTACATACCTCTCCCCACTTTAATGTCCCCAGTTTTTCCCCCTGACAAATTTAACATCAGGGATTCAATCAACAGAACTTATTCAATTAGAAAACTGTTCAGAAAAAGAAGTAATGTCAATTGTTCCCTATGATAAAATAATATTCAAATTAAAGTTATTTGGGCTAAGCTCTGAAAAATATCTTGGTAACAAGGAATGGAAATGCCTCATTCATTTCAAGCAAGCAATCTAAATGAAACCGTTATGACTATTTTCAGAAAAACTTATAATTAAAAATTTTCTTCTTCCAAACATGAAAGCTTTGTTTTACTGGTATGACAAATGCTCCAAGTTAAGCAACATTCTACTAATTACATTAACTGGCATAGATTCCATGATAATAGATGAGATTCTTTGAAATATAAAATTCTACATTATATCCATAACACACTAAGTGTCTAACTAAAATTAGAGTTACAGATGTAGGTCATGGTAAAATGAATTCCATGTTTCTAACAAGTGCATTTGACCAAATACTAGCCACTATGTTTCAGTAACTTGGTAGTTATATCATAGTACATTTCCCCTACATCTCACCAAGAAAAGGTCAAATATGTGACCTTACCTATTCTTAAGTGGAGAAGGCATTCAGCCTTGCAAAAAGTATTCTCAATTTTTTGATCTCTCATTAGGTAATATGAAACTAAGAAATCATTAATTTTTAGGTGTGATAAATGTATTTTGGTTATACATTTTTAGTCTTTATCTTTTACAAATATATTCCAAAATATTTAGATAGAAAATGTTTCTGAAATGTGCTTCAAATAATCCAATGGAGATGGGGGTAGCTGCATGTATGGGGAGGGTGGTACTGGTATGGTTAGGAAAGTTGGGGAGGGAACTGGTTAACAAAATAAGGTAACTATGTGTTATTAGTTGTTGACACTAGATAATGGAAACTGGGGGAGGGGGAGAATTCTATACCACTATTACTACTATTTCCACTTCTGTAGTATGTTTGAATTTTTCCCTAACAAAAATTTAGATAACTTCTGCCTCTAATATAGAGTTACCAAATATTATCAGCCTAAGATGTTTCCTTAGAGTTGCATAGGGAAGAAAGGTTGGGGGAACATAGGAATTAACTTTTATCTTCCTGTCTCTGCCATTTCAAATATTAGAAGTTGTATATATGACATTTATTTGTATAGCATTCACAATGAATGCTTTCTACCCTAAAATACACTACACTGCACACTATGAAATCCAAAGCATACTTTATAGGAATCAAGTCTCTCCATCAGTCAGTATACTGCAAAGTAATAGTTAAGTTATGGAGAAAGGAAAAGAAGGGCTCCATAAAATATTTAGGTTCGAAGGAAGAGTGGCAGGAGAGTCCATATTCTATTTTAAGTAAATTACTGGACACATGACTGTGGTCCCTACAATAAAAGCTACATTGTACCTGAAATATCACTCTATCAAACAAGCACAGTCTAACTTTAACAACTTTCCCTACCTACAAATATATTTCAATTTATGTGTTTTACCATATACCTAAACAAACACATTGGCCTGTTACCCTGCACACTGAAATTAGGAATCTCTAGAGGCAAAATCAGAGATTTTGTCACTACCTGTAATGCCTTCTTCATTTCTGCCCTGCAAACTCCTGGTCATTTCTCTGCTTTCAAATGCCCCTTCTTTTGTGGAGCTTCATATGGTTTGCAAGAATGGCTAACACATTCCGTAGGCCTGTATTTTCCTCTATGAAGCCTTCGTTTCTCTGTATTGTACGTGTATGTTGCCATCTTTGTCTGCCTACTAAACTATCAACTCTCGAGGGCAAGAACCCTGCATTTCCATCTTAGTGCCCAGTACTTAACATTTTGCCTGACTGGCTGCTGATGCTCAGTAAGCGCCTGTTAAGTCCTTATGCAGTTATGACATTCAGTGTAAGAGGATTCTTCTCCCAGAGAGAATCCTAAAGAACAAGCTCAACACATGGCAGTACTGGACAGTCACCAACACTGCCTCCTGGAGGCAATTCTTAGGTATCAGGAAAAGCCTTCTAAAGTGTGTTTAATTTAAAAGCACACACAGGTTCTCTGCCAGATTCGTCTTCAATTATGTTTTGTTCAATCTTTCAACAACTATTTATATTGACTGCTGAGCAATAAGGAGACAGCAATGTTTAGAATTTGGGGTAAAGAGATACATTTTTCAAAAAACTGAATTAAGGAAAAGCAGCTGCTGAACTCACAGTGTAATGAATTAGACCCTCACTTTATTTTTATTCTACTACAGGCTATGCTATGGTTTCCTTTTGTTAGGTGGGGAGAAGGTTTCATCAGAACAAAACAAAATTTACGATCAATGAAGACTTTTAGTCTACTTAAATTATTTCTTTAAGTAGTTCTAAAGCCTCCACTTAAAAATTATTAGCATTTTTCACAATTGGATAAGTTCTCAATAGAGATATACTCCTTTTATGTACTGATGGAATTGGGCCTAGAAGCCCTTCTTTTAAGTCTCTATTACTACTCCATGAAGGATAAAGCAGTATCATTTCATGCTACTAAATTAACTCGGTAAGTTAACTCTTATTGGAACTCTTGTCTTCCTCTCAAATCAGTTTGAAAAATAGTGAGGTGTCCCTTCACCCAGAACCAAGGAGAGGTCCCTTTCTCTGAGATCCAAGCTTGGGCATCCCTGGAACTCTTAGCTGCTTTCTTTTCTAAAGCCAAGTTTAGAATGTAAGTTAGGATTGCTACTGGTCACATGCAGACTAAGTCTTTACTGGCTGTGTGGATTAAGTACAGTAATGTTCTAATTTCACCACCAGCTACTTAGTAAATTAAGCCAATTCTCATTGCTTAAAAAAACCTCACTCCGAGTTCATTTAGTGTCCAATCTAATACCAACAGCTATCCTTACTGGGCAGTCAAACACTGCTAAGTTTTAATTTGCTGAATTAAGAACAGATACTTCAGGAAAAAAAGGCCACTTTCCCAAAGTGAAATTATATACAAGAGTCAAAATTGTATGAATTCAGTTGGTTAAAAAATAACAAGGTTATTATTTCTTTACAGATGTTTAATACACAGAAATTGGAGCTTTCCCAAAATAAGATGTATTTGTTACAGCAGAATCCACCTACCTACTCAAGGTTTAATTATGGATTTACAAACAATGCATTTTTCCCCCTAAAAATGTGAGGTACATCTCAAAATATTCCTGACCTTCTACCAATAATAGTAAAACAGAGATTTCTAGCAATGCATACTATTTTTAGTTAATGACAGAACATTCCCAAGGGAGAAAATGTTTAGAATTTGAACCAAATCATCACTGAAAATGGTGTTATTTTGTTGTTAAAAAGCTACCAGAACACACATCAGCATCAGAATTCAGCCATTTATTCTGATTTGTTTAGAGCAGGGTTAGCAGCAGGGCACCAAAGATGCTTTTAGAGACAGTAAGTCACAAGTAAAGAGAGATCTGCTCCTAGAATTACCAAATTACTTTGCTTCCCTACAAAGGGAATGCAGAAAGCATGGAAGGACTCACCACACTGTCAGTCTGTGATACAGGCTGTTTGGAGGAATCCAAAGCAAAGACAGTATACTCAGAGAGAAAAGCAGGCTCTGCTATCATCCCGGCTAGTAGCTGTCTCATTCAGTGTAATAAGCAAAGGTGTAAAAATAAAACAAATGAAAAAGAAATTACAAGGGCATGGTGCAAAGTGTTCTCACCAGGCAGCATGCACAACACTGTAATGGCCTATACCACGCCACCACTGCCACCATCACTCTACTCACAGAAATAAGAAGTTGCTGGAAAAGGTCAGGAATGGAGATGAGTTGAGCAGTTTGAGATCTCAACACCCCATTTTAAACAACTTGCTTCTTGGCATACAAATGATATATATACAACAGGCAGGCACCACAGCTGACAGCATGTCTAGCAACAATTTGGTGTAAGACCTCAAGCCAATAATACATAGTGAAGAACACAAAGCTTTAGGATGACATTTATACTGGGCCATTTCTTTTGAAACACTCAAAAATCAGTATGGAAATTTAGAAGGGAGGAAAAAACACATAAAAATTTAAATAATCATTTATTTGTACTTACATACAAAAGAGTTTTCTCCAATGTGAACATAACAAACTTGAAACTGGATGTGGATAAAGCGTGGGGTTAGGATCCTCACTGAACTTAAACCACCTTATGATGTAACTGGCCTGTTGCTAGGCTACCGCTTCCACACCTTTAGGCAATAAGCCATTATTGTGTTAATGTAAGGAGTTCCGCCCAGTGCTCTGCCTGAGACTGGGTGGCGGGGCTGGAAGGCTGTAGGAGAGTGGATCGGAGGCTGGAGTGGTGGCAGCGCCAAGGGACTGACCTGCCACTTCGAAATAAAGTTGGGTATAACCTTTTCACCCCAAGAACCCTTTGCTGTAAATTTCTTTGGTCACAATGAATCTATAGCGAACTTGCCTGGGGCTGAAACTCATTTGCAAGACACTGGAATTTACAGTAACTCTCAAGGATAAGTTTTATTATACTAGTTCTTTCTATATATATTCTCTTCTCTACTTCAGTTTTCTTTCAGTAACTGTACATTACACAAAAAAATACTAACAATCATGAATGAGATGTAAAAAATTACAATTAAGACAAACTTTTTGATGGTAGAGGTTGGTCACACAAATATACACATGATGAAACTCTCCAAAGGAACATGCACACATGCATATGCACACACAGGATGAATGCATATAGGACTGGTGAGATCTGAATAAGCTCTGTGGCTATCTCAGGGTCTACCACGTCAGCCTCCTTGTTTTAATAGTGTATTACAATTATATAAAATGCTACCTTTGGGAGAAACTGCATAAAGGACATACAGGGCCTCCTTAAAAAAAATGTAACCTCCTGTAAATCTATGAATATTGGGAAAAAAAACTCTAAAAAATAAATCTTTTGAAGCATTAACTTATCAGTTAATGTATGCTATAAGCATTAACTTATCAGTTAATGTATGCTATTTTACCATATAATACATAATATATGATCTAAAAAAGAACATATAAGAAAATAAATGTCTGCAAAAGTTTAAGAACTTCACACTTTTCATTTCAGTACTGTAGAGTTATGGGTATTGACCAGAGCCTTCATTAATCTTCAGGTGGTCTGACAGAAGAGACCATCTTACAGATAGCACAAACATTTTTTTCAGTCTTTTTTTTTTCTGATTATGTTACTAACTGGTACTCTTTGGGTAGATTCAAGAATTGACTTTATACTAAATCCTAAAACATAATATTAATAGTATATTAAAATATACTAGGTGCCACATAATGTAGTTGCGTCACAGGGAAGGCAGTATAGCACAGAGAAAACAAGTAGTGACTCTATAGCATCTTACTGTGCTGAAGGACAGTGACTGCAATGAGATGTGGGGGGAGACTTGATAATATGGGTGAATGTTGGAACCACAAGGTTGCTCATGTAAAACCTTCATAAGATTGTATATCAATGATACTTTAAAAAAATGTTTATATATGCTAGGTGCCCATTTGGCTCCAGGGAGTCATCCTATCCAAGTTTCCACTCTTGCTGAAAATCTTACTCCCCTGGGAACTCAGTAAGTTCATCCTTCAAAATGGACATTATTTTAAGTTAAAGGCTATATAAATTCACTCTTCTTAGGCTTCTAAAATTAATTTTTGAAATGAAGTCACTCTGGCCCACCAAGGAAATAATTTATAATTTTATAGTTCACAGTATATTTGACATTTTAAGAGAAAAAGCACAAAAGCTTATGCCCAGTATACAAAAACATGTTGACCAAGCATTTCAAAAAGAAGGTGCTGTGAACAGCATATACTTCCCCCTTCAGCCCAAGTAAAAGCAAAGGGTATCAAAATCAGTTCCCCTGGAGTTACCTCAAAGCCTAAGGATAAAGAGCCCTCCTCCCCACTAGCCCCACTGGTCATTTGTTTCTTATGCCTGTGAAAGTCTCATAGGCATCAGTTCTCCAATACTTTCCATAAATTCTGTCTCAGCTCAATCTCAAACTCTGTTCAAATTCTATTCCAAACCTGCTAAGAATGTAATTTACCTCTTCTGTGTGGTCCCTCACTGATGCCACCAGTTGAATTAACACTGACTGAAGTTTTGGGTGTCTGAACATTCACAAAGACTTCCTTAATCTCCTATCAGATGTGTGCTCAAAGTTTTTAATCTATCCTCCAGGTCTCTTTTTTTTTTCTTAATCTTGATCTCTCTGTGTTTTTGGTGGGATTACTCTGTACTCTTTGAATTCCCTAGTTTTCCCATGAACTGGTACCAGTCTGAGTTTTATTCTGATTTGTTTTTATGTCAATTCATTTTCATTTCCAGGATTTCGAATTAGCTTTTTTCATATGTACGTAGTCTAGTTTTGTTTCAGCCTGTTTTCCCCCCACAATGTTGTTCTTTTTAACATAACGATTACCTCATTTGCCTTACCAAAGATGCTTTTCCAGACTGTTCTATTATTTTGATTTCATCTGGAGAACTCTACATGCCAATTCCTGTTCTTACTGGCTGCCTTCTTAGCATTTGTTTTAGAATTTTGATTTACCAGCTCATTTTAAAGAATGTATTATCTTCGTCCTTCCTTCTGTGCTCATCCCTCTTTATCAAGTCAATTTAATTCCCTGAACCCCAGTTGGATGGCAATACAGAGGTTATCACAGACTCAGTCACTAGGCCAAGGTGAGGTTTCACTCAGTTGTTGGTCACGGGGTCTCTGTGGGGCCAGCAGCTTCTCAAAATGGGCCACAGAGAGCTCTAGGCAACAGTTAGCAAAAGCTTTCTTCAACCTCCTTTCAGCAGTACTGGGAGCCCCACTTTAGCTCCTGGCTTGTAGCACTAAATCTGGCAGCAAAGAACCTCCCCATCCTTCTCAACCAGAGTTCAAAGAGAAAATTAAGTCCTAATGCCTGCCCTAAGGCATCCACTAGCCTCCTCTGTACCTAATGAATGAATGTATCTCCTATGAATGAATGTATCTCCTATTAGGGGAGGAACCCTAAAAAAAGTACCTTAGTAAGTATGTAAGTCTCTGCCTTGAAGAGAGAGGCGGTCCTGTTTCTATCTTCCCAGACACTGTTAAATACAGCTGTTAACAGCAACACTTATTTTGGGTCAATTAAACTCATTCCATTCTTATTTGCAACAATGTGTACCATGAGAAGTACCTGTAATATATACTGTGCAGAAGTTACAAGAATAAATTTGTCTACAGAGGCACCAGGTAAGAAAATATGCAGTACAGACTATGGGGAAATCATTTGGACCAAATTAAAAGACCACAACTTAAGACTCTATTTTGTCTTTATGGATATTTCTACTACATATTAAGTCTTTCAACAAAACAAGATAGCAACAAAGCACAAAGTATCCAACTTTCCCTTGTCCTAATCACTACTGAAAAGACCACAGGTATATAAAGATGGGGGAAAAAATGTAGGCCAGGAAACCAGGAAAGTAGTAATACAGATTCAAGGCATTTTTGCAAAGTCTCAGGGCAACTGAGCCTTGATAAAAATAAACCATCAAAGATCAGCTGCCTCTCCAATTCTGAAAATGTACAACAAAAAAAGAGGGACCAAAAGTTGGTTCTTCAAAAAGATCAACAAATACTTAGCTTGAAAAAGAAAAAGTAAAATACAAAGAGAGAAAACTCATATTACTACTAACAGGAATGAAAGAGGGGAAATTACTATTGCATTTACAGAAATAAAAGGGATTAAAAGACAATACTATGAATAATTGTATGCCAACAAATGAGATAACTTGGATGATACAAATTCCTAGAAAGACACAAATTACCAAAACTGACTCAGTTAGAAAATCTCAATAGAGATATAAAAATTAAAAATATTGAATTACTAATCAAAACACTTCCCACAAAGGAAAGCTCAGAATCAGAAGGCTTCACTGGTAAATTATACCAACATTTGAATAATTCTCATCTTCATAAACTCTTCCCCAAAAGAGGAGGAAACACTTCCCAACTCATTTTATGAGGCAAATATTATCCTGATACCAAAACCAGACATTTCAAAAAAAGAAAACCACAGACCAGCATCTCTTATGACTATAGAAAGAAAAATCCTCAACTAGCAAATCAAATCCAGGAATATAAGATTATACACCATGTACAAGTGGGATTTATCCCAGGAATGCAAGGTTAGTTTAACATCCAAAAGCAATTAATATAATATACCATTATCAAGAGGATACAGGGCAAAACCACATGTCCCCTGAATGTTTGTGTCCCCTGAAATTCCTGTGCTGAAGCCCTAACTCCCAAGGGTTATTGATGTTATCTGGTGGCAGAGCCTCTGGGAGGTAATGAGTTAGATAAGGTCAAGAGGGTGGGGCCCTCATGAGGTGTTAATGCCCTTATAAAAAAAGAGACAGGTGAGTGGCCCCTCCCACCTCTCCTCCTCTCCCTAGGTGTACACACCAAGGAAAGGTCATGCTAGGACACAAGGAGAATATAGCTGTCCACAAAGCAGGAAAAGGGCCTTCACCAGACACTAATCAGCTGCCACACAGATGTTGGAATGCACAGCCTTCAGAACTGTGAGAAGTGTGTGCTGTTTAAGTCACCCCATGTAGGTAAAACTGCAAAATTTCCAGAATCTCTCACCTGGCCTTAGTGCATCTCCATATCTGTAGGAATTACAAGAGGGTGCAAGGGCATATCTGGACCAGAGAGATTGGGTGGGATCCATTTTTGCAGCTGGGTCATGAGAGACATGGGCAAGCAGAAGTGGATAACTGCTTGTAAGCAAAAAACGGGTTTCTCCCACTTTATTTCTCCCTTTGACTGATTTCAGTTTCAAAGGTATTTTGCCCCAGGATTTTCTCCCGGAGTTATACCTCATCTAGAGAATTTTGTTATATCAGTCCTGTGACACTGTGGGGTAAATGAAGTTTTCACCCAGAATTTCCCACCTGGCCTTCATAGAGGTGTGCAGATAAGGGTCTATTTGTATATCAGTGGAAGTTTACCACACAGAGCCTCCCATCAATCTGCGGTGGGGGTGAAGAGTGGTGGCCATTCTCTCCTCCCCTCCCTTCCTGATGTGTAATTGGTCAGGCATCCACTAGTCACCAGGGACCCACCTATGGAGTTCCTCCTGGGAGGGAAATGATGCACCAGCCGCAGCCATGGGGTAGGGATGCAGCAGCCTAGCTAGCAGAGCCCAGCAACAGGGAGCCCCAAGAGAGAGGGAGGCGGAGATCACCACAGAAGGAGACTGAGCATGAGAAATAAAAACCCTTTTCCCAAACTCTCACCCTTGTCACCCTTCTGTTTCATTGCAGTCATAGGGAACTTGCCCTGGGCAGGGAACCCCCTTCCTTGTGGAGCCACAGATATAATGAGTTATAAGAAATATGTATGTGGTCGTTCAGGTGATCAAATATATATTTCCCAAATATATTTTGTCTTCAGCCATAGTTCCTGAAAACACTTCAGAGCCTTAAAGGTGGAATGGGTGTCTTGTCATGTTAATGAGACTTTTGGACCCCACCCAAGGGCAGGGGCTAGAGACTGAAATCAGCCAGTGGCCAATGATTTAGTCAATCATAACCATCCAATGAAGCCCTCACAAAAACCCCTGAAAAGAGCATATCGCCTTCTTGGATTCTGCTTTTCTGTCAGAGCTTCCACTCTTGGGGAACCAGCAATCTTCCACATGCTACCAAGCCAGGCCCCAAGCTCCACAAGTATAGAAGCTTCTTTATTTGGGACCTTGCCCTATATATCTCTTCATCCGGCTGTTGACTTGTATGCTTTATGGTGTCCTTTATTAAGCTGGTAAACTGTAAGTGTTTTCTTGAACTCTGAGCCACTCTAGCAAATTATCAGAACCTAAGGGGGAGATCCTTGTAACTTCCCATCTGTAGCCCGTAGGGGCTTGTGACTGGAGTGCGGAGTATGGGACACTCTTATAGCACAGAGCCCTTAAACTGGGGAATCTGGTGTCATCTCCAGGCAGATAGCATCAGAATTGAGTTGAGTTCTTGGGCACCCTGGCAGTGGTTGAGAATTGCTGGTGTTGTACATGGGAAGACCCCCTCTCACATAGGAATTGGGTCCAAGAACTCAAAAGGAGTTGTACTGATGTGTATAAAAACACAAGTCCAAACTGCCTAAGACAGGAAAGACCTGCTCTACTGAGGGCAAGATTTAATATAAAACTAAAACTACAGTTATTAAGATAGTGTGGTACTGGATGAAAGACAAAGCAAAGAATGGAAGAGAATAGACAGCCCAGAAAAAAATTCATCCAATCCAAATATGGACATTTAATTTCTGAAAAAAGGTAGCTTAGTAGAACACTGTGGAAAGAATGGGACAACTGGATAGCCTTGGGGGAAAGAGGTGAAACTCTACCAATGTAACACTGCATTATCAACTATACTTCAGAAAAAAAGAAAGAAGAAAAATAACCTTTCCAAATGGAGTGTATATGCAAATGTAAAATGTAAAACAGGATAAGACAGGAAAATACTGTCAGGGTAAGAAAAGAATTATTTAATGATAAACAAAAAACACTAGCCATAGAAGAAAATACCAATCATCTGGAGTACATTTAAAGTAAGCACTTCTTTCTCAAAGGACACCATTTAAAGAATAAATAAAAGACAAGCCACAGCATGGAAAAAGATATCTGCAAGGCATTTAGCCAATAAAAAACTCCTATCCACACTATATTAAAAAAAAAAAACTACAACCAATAAGAAAAAGACAAACCAATAGAAAAATTAGCAAGATACTTAAAACTAAACACTTCATAAAAGAATATATCAGATGGCCAATTCACAGATGAGAATGCTCACTCTTATTAGTGAAATGCAAATTAAAACTACAATAAGAGAAAACGACATACTTGCCAAAGTGTCTGAAATAAAAGACTAGTGAGGACACTCAGTGCCAGCAGCTTTCATAAACTCCTGGTGGAAAGAAAAGTTCTACAACTACTCTGAGAAGCAGTGTGCATTGTCTTTAATGCTTATTATTATGTATAATCTTTACATCAAAACATTACACATTATGTTAAAACTATGTATGCCCTTGGGCCCAGGAGTTCCACTCTGAAGCACAGAGCAAAATTAATGCAAGGACATGTGCACGAAAGGAAACATCCAATAATGTTCACCACAGCATAACTTACCACACCAAGAGCTAGAGACAACCCAATGTTTAACCACAATGCTCACAGTGGAGAGCACACCTAAGTGGCACTATAAAGAGCAAGGAAGCAAACACCAAAGAGTCAGCACGATGGCAAAATGCCGGAGGGAGGCAGCATTACAGTGCTGGCAGCGTTCCTTCCCGTATGCTGGGTGGTGGCAATGGGGAGGTTCACTTTGTAATAATTCACTGATCTGGGCACTTATGTTTTACCCTCTTTTCTGTACCTGTGTCACACTTCACAGAAAGAAAGAAAAAAAGGTTGAAAAAAATCTAATCTGAGCTATGGTATCAGCTACAAGTCACATGGAATCAGCTAAGTTACTTAAGTTTCCAATCACTAGGTTTGAAACTGTAGGACCACACGATGCTATGTTGAATAAATTATTATCAAATTATTCCAAAAGACTTGAATATTAAATGCAGAATATATTATCCTCTCAAATTAAGATTCTCAAAGAAAACATACTTTACAAAAGCATAACTATTATTTTCAAAAAAAATTATGTAACAAAACTAATACCTAGGAATTAAATAATTGACCTGTCAAAATACCTTCCCACTCTGTTATCAACAGCAGCCTTACACTGTAGATTATAAGCTTCTTGTGAGAAGTTTACTAAAGAAGAAATTCCAAACTTACCTCTCTGTTAGATGTACTTTCATCAAATTGCTCTGTAAATGAAGATGACCTGCTCCTGATTGCTGTTGGCGTTGAAGAACTAGAGGAAGCCTAGATTAAAAAATTATTGCACAAATTAGAAAAATGACAATGGCCAGGCACTACTTCCTGGGTAGTCCTCTCTCACAGCAAGCCCAGAGAACCTGAAGAGTTGAGCCTACATGTGAAAAACAGAAAAGGGAAACTACAACATAACCAACCAGAAGGCCAAGGCTGCCTACTGCATTTTGCCACCAACCAGTACTATGATCTCAGGTGAATTAACTTTTTGAGGGCTATGTGTCCTCGTGTATAAAATAAGGTTGTGATGGTAATATAAGACAGTAATATTGGGGGAAACTGAAACCAGGTGAGGAGTATATGAAAATTGTGTATACTATGGTAGCTCCAGGGACAGAGGTGTTCCCGGCCCTGAGGTGAATAAACCAGTGGGAATGAAATCAGTCAAGGGAAAGAGTAGGCTGGGATAAAATATACCTTTTTTTATTAAGGTATCATTGATATACACTCTTATGGTTTCACATGAAAAACAATGTGGTTACTACATTCACCCATATTATTGAGTCCCCCCCCATACCCCATTGCAGTCACTGTCCATCAGTGTAGTAAGATGCCACAGTCACTACTTGCCTTCTCTGTGCTACACTGTCTTCCCCATGATCCCCCCCACACCATGTGTACTAATCATAATACCCTTGAATCCCCTTCTCCCTCCCCATCCACCCTTCCCCACCCCTCCTCTTTGGTAACCATTAGTCCCTTCTTGGACTCTGTGAGTCTGCTGCTGTTTTGTTTCAGTTTTGCTTCATTGTTACACTCCACAAATGAAGGAAATCATTTGGCACTTGTCTTTCTCCGCCTGGCTTATTTTACTAAGCATAATACCCTCTGGCTCCATCCGTGTTGTTGCAAATGGTAGGACTTGTTTCTTTCTTATGGCTGAATAGCATTCCATTGTGTATATGTACCACCTCTTCTTTATCCATTCATCTACTGATGGACACTTAGCTTCTTCCGTATCCTGGCTATTGTAAATAGTGCTGTAATAAACATAGGGGTGCATATGTCTTTTTCTATCTGAGAACTTGTTTTCTTTGGGTAAATTCCTAGGAGTGCAATTCCTGGCTCAAATGGTATTTCTATTTTGAGTTTTTTGAGGAACCTCCATATTGCTTTCCACAATGGTTGAACTAATTTATATTCCCACCAACAGTGTAGGAGGGTTCCCCTTTCTCCACATCCTCACCAGGATGTTGTTCCTAGTCTTTTCGATGTTGGCCATCCTAACTGGTGCGAGGTGGTATCTCATTGTGGTTTTAATTTGCATTTCCCTGATAATTAGCGATGTGGAGCATCTTTTCATGTGCCTGTTGGCCACTGGAATTTCTTCTTTGGAGAATTGTCTGTTCATATCCTCCTCCCATTTTTTAATTGGGTTATTTGCTTTTTGGGTGTTGAGGCGTGTGAGTTCTTTATATATTTTGGGTGTTAACCCCTTGTTGGGTATGTCATTTAGAAATATGTTGTCCCATACTGCAGGGATGTCTTTGTGGGAGAAAGTCTTTTTATTGCTCACAGTGAGGCCCAGCTCTGTCTTCCAGCTGTCACTTTCACTCCTTCTCTTTCTCCCTGGTCCCACTAGCCTGGTACTCTCCTTGTCTCTGCAGTCAAGGAGCTCTCACTTTCTCACCCACCCCTTCTGGGAGAACTCCTCAGGTGGGTCCCCGGGGACTGACAGGCACCAGACCCAATTATATACCAGGAATGGAGGGGAGGAGAGGACCCCTTGCCCAAGAGGGATGGGAAGCTGCAGCAGTAAACACTTATTGATATGTAAATGAACTAAGGCCAGGCAGGAGATTCTGGAAATTCCATGCTTTACCCTACAATTATCTTGCCACCTTTCCTGTATATCATAATTATTATAAAATAAAAATTCATTTAAAAAATGAGGTTGTCAATTCAATCTTTAAAGTGCCTTTCAGCTCTAATATTTAATGCTATGAAATGCACAGATAAACATCGCTCTAGTCAAGGGCCCTGCTTTAAGCACACCTTGCACACCACAGTGAGATACTGAGATGCCAGTCCATTTATTTCTGTAAAGGTGTGGGTAAAACTGCAGTATTTCCAGAATCTCTAGCTTGGCCTTCATGCATGTCCATATCAATAGGTGTTTCCAAGGGGTGGAGAGAAGTTCATCTCCATATCAATAGGTAATTACTAGAGCAAGTGAGGGCATATCTGGACCAGAGAGGTTGGGTGGGGTTCCTTTCCCTGCAGCCATGTCTTGAGAGACATGGGAGAACAGAAATGGATGACTGCTTGTAAGAAATAAATGGGTTTCTCTCACTTTATTTCTCCCTTTGACTGATTTCAGTTTCAAAGCTATTTTACCGCGGGATTTTCCCCCAGGAGTTACAAAAGAGCAATCTGATTCCTATAAACCTCAGTATAAAAACTCTCAGGAGAACTGCCCCAAAATTTAAACTAGGTGTTTGAGATCTACTCTAAGGTGAACTAAAAACAGGCCTAAAAGTTAAACAGCCAAAATGTCAAGATCCCTCCCAATAACAAATGGATCTGAACTCATCTACACATAAAAATATGCCTTGTCTTACCCTTTTGTAGTCTGTACAGCTCTACATAAATAAAAGGCAATTAATAAGTATTTGTTAAATAGGTAAGTGAACAAATGAACAAGTGGAACCCTGTCAAGTGGGCACATACTGCTGTGGCTAGGCTGGCACAGGCCATGAGGAAGACTGTATACACAGACACATGTAAACACACATACACACATATACATATTTAGTTTACAGTAAGCGTAACATTTCAAATCCAGATGGATGTTCAATAAATGGTGTTGGGACAAATAGCCATCCATGTGGGAGAAAAGACACCAATCAGATCCTTACTCCATCCTTAAGCTATAGTAAAGATTTAAATGATTTTTTAATTCAAATAGGAATGTCTACTTCTATAATCTCTGAATGGAAAGGTATTTTTATGTCAAAAGTAGAATTCAGAAAGAACAGTTACTGAGAGGAGGGGAAAAACAACAAAATATGGCAAAAGTTTAATAACACTTTTTTTCCTAAACAACAAAATATGACAAAAGTTTAATAACACCTTTTTCTTCCTAAACAGCTCTTAAAAATCCATAGATCAGAACTCAGAAAGCTCATTAACCCAGTCTTCTTTCCATCCAGGGCAGGTGACCCAAGTTCCACCAATGAACCCACCCACGAAACAGTCATAAGGGAGCTATGTGAGAGAACAGACGTGCCAAATCAGTTTGTGTGGCGAGCAGAGGCAGAGCCCCGTGCACCCATGCACATGACACGTGCACTGGGAGGTGCAGCGCTGAAACTAAGCCAAGGCAGCTGCAACACTCAGAAGTGTGGGCCCGCATATGGCTGGGCACAGCAGCCAGGCCCCCCTGGAAATTCTGCAAACTTCCCAAAAGACTTCAATAAATTCCTTTTCTGCTTACCCGGCCAGACAGAACTCCAACACCCTCATCCCTTCTAAGACAAACCAGAAAAATCAATACATGATAGAGGAAATTAGCCATAAGCAGCAGTTACCTCAAGGTAAGATATCCTTTCCCAATCAAGATAAAACAGGAATAGTAAGGCCTTAAAAATTTAAACAAGAAAATGGCTGAATGTGAAATAAAGCTGAAGCCTGATCAGTGTTTTCAATGTCTATAAAATGAATGACTAGATGTCAACACTGTGCTTAGAAAACGGCAAAGGACATACTGAGATGATGATACAAATGTTCACAGCACCTCAGAGTTGTCACTGAAGTTGAGGGAAATTCAGTAAAACCTTCCCACATCCAGAGCTGGAATTTTCAAAACATGTCAGCTTCAAAGATAGATGCTTCCAAGGTACCACAATGAGGAAGAAGAGCTCTCTCTATATATCTGCTTTTAAATGGTTACATGTCAGATCTCCTTTAATAAAAGGGCCACTGAGGGCACAAAAAGTTAGGAAAGTAATTAGAAAAGTACTATTAAGCTAGAGAAAATGGCTTGTGACCAATCCTCTCTGCTGTGATTCTATCATCTCCAAGAAATCTCTAGGTTATTAATTCAGTTTTTCAAATGCCCTAGACAGTGACTATCCAATCACTTAGAAAGTATAACCACACTGTGAATTTTTTAAACTGTTAGCTTATATGAGCCCAATTAGTAACTGAGAGCCTTATCATCTCTGGTTAAACTGACAAAATCAAATGCTGGGGTTTATAGAGTTGAAGAAAAAGTCCTAAAACGCCTTGCCCTCAGAAAAGTAGCACCTCCTGCAAGGCTTGGCTATGGCTTGTACATCTTCTTCCTGAGTTGTAAGAGCAAGGCTCACACAAGGGAATGGTTATGACTGTAAAGGATGAAACATGCATAACAAACTAACTGTACTTTAGTGTTTACCCAAATTATGATTCCTTCAAACTAAACTCCGTCTGATTCTCATACCCATAAGAATCTAAGCTATTTGTCAAGAAATCTGGTGGCTATATTCAGTCTCACAATTACTATTTTTATAGCCTGCCAAGAGATATTAATTGACTGTAGGCCTCAATTTCAGTTTAAGAAAACCATATTAGTCACCGTGGTAAGCATGACCCCAAATGACCCTCACCCTGTGAATAAGATGAGATCCCCTGTTTATCTTCATTACATAGCAAAAAGGATTTTGCACATATATTCAAGGTTACTAACTAGCTGACTTTGAGTTAATTAAAAGATTACCTGATGGGCCCAACCTAATCACAGAAGCCTGTCAAAATGAGCCCAAAGTGCAAAGGCAGAAGCAGAGGGCAGAGGGATGCCTATGGGGGCCAAATGGCAAGGAACACGGGTTGCCTTTAGGAGCTGAAAATGGTCCCCTTCAAGGGCCAGCAAGAAAATAAATAAGGATCTCAGTCCTACAAACATGAAGGATTAAACTCTACCATAACCACATGAGCATGGAAGAGGACCCTAAGCTCCAGATGACAACACAGTCTGGGTGACACCTCATCTTAGCCTTGTGAGACTTGAGGAGAGAACCCAGTCATCCTGTGGCTGACTTCTGACCTACAGACTGAAATAGCTACTGGGTTATTAGGCACTAAAGTTGTGGTAATTTGTTATGCAACAATAGAAAACTAATGTAATCACTTTTAGGACTAATAAGGTTTGAATATCTTGCCTCTATCCCATGACTTTTCATTACCCATCAGACGCTGCTCAGATGTCACCCCAACCAGCTCCAGAAATGCCCTCCTATATGGAGCCACAACACCCTGCCACACCACCACACCAGGCATACATGTCTCTCAACTCCTGATGGTATATCTACCTTAAAGGCAAATGCAACACCCTGCAGAGTACTTAAGCAGGCACTGTTAAGTAACTGCCCTATAATTGCAAATGCTTTCAAATATTTTCTCTCTTGATCCTCACAACCAGTCTGAAACATAAGCAGGATAGGCATTATCATCTCCAATATCCTGATGAGAAAATAAAGAAGCTCAGAATGCTTACTTGGCTTGCCCAGGTGGCATACCATGAGATCTGGGTTAGCATACAGGTCTTCTGACCCATATTGCACTTTCCCAGCTTCTCAGTTTTTTTCCACTGGGGCCCACAGGAAAGAAAAAGAAGCTACCCATTTCACACAGACACCTCTAAAACAAAGGTTTTACAGAATGTTAATCTTTAGGATGTAATATGCCGTATTTTCTTACCCCATTTACTCTTTCATTAAAAAAAAAAGCTGATCCCAACCCACTAATTCCAACAACCCCTTTGAATTGCTTTCCCCATGCCATGTTGTCTTTCTAAGCACCACGGGATAAACATGCCACTAACCTTAAATCTAGAGTATTTCAAATTTATTTATCTATCTAATGTTTTCATTATACCGCAAAATAGGAATTAAAAAGTATAAATCCTAGGTTGAACAACACCATCTAAAGACCAAAAAAAAACAAATTTTGGATATTCATATTACTGGGAAGTTCTATATTAAACTCAAACTATGTTAACCAAAGTTTACTCCATTAGGGGCTCTATTATCCGGGAGTTTTCATGGAAAATTATTCAAGATGGCTGAACTGTTAGACAGATTTAGATAGCTGCAGATAGCTGTCAAAGCTACAGATTCAAAACAGCTGAACATCACTGATACCTGAAGGGGTATGGAGATATCAGTGAGGTTTAACCATTTTGAATCTATAACTTTCTGAAATCAATTAACTAATTCTAGTTTTCAAAGATAAAAGGCAACTGAACATAATTTAACATTTTCTAGGGCAGCTGTCACTCTGTCAGCATTGTTACTTGTAGTAAATCTTCTCTACTCATTCTACCTTGCTAGGTAACTATATTTTTTGTAATTGTAGACAAAATAAGACTGAGGAAACGCTAAATGAGGGATTTTTTTGAAGTGGCCTTATGAATGACTTAACATTAGTTATGGAATATGAAGTTGGTGACAATAATTTTGGCTACTCAGAGGCCTCTGGCCTTATTTCCTGGTCCTCAAGTTATGCCCTCAAATAGATGAGATGTTATTCTTACACAAGCATAGCAAACATCTGGTTTCATTACTCTCCCACACCCATAGATGATCACAGCAAGGACACAGCCATAGAATCCTTCTCATCACAGCTCTGCTTAAAGTCTCTGCCAAATCGACTTGACATGGCCAAAGTAACTGGAAATTAGCTCTTCATGTAAGTCTTTACATTCTTGTTACCAAAACTATTCAAGCTTTTCATCATGTTCTTAATAATGTTCTTCTGCATCCTGACATCTAAAAGTTCTAAATCAAAGTTTCCACCTTTGCTTTCTCACGTGGGCCCAGCAGGATGCCCTTTGAATTTGCCGATAGCCTCCATGGGAGGTAAAGCAGAGGCATGTATAACTTGTATCCCTGTCTTGTGATCTTTGAATCTCACTGTCTTGCCAATTGATTTCAGCCCTTGGGCAAGTTCGCTATGGATTCAATGTGACCAAAGAAAATGACAGTAAACATTCTTGTGAAAGGGTTATACTCAACTTTATTTCCACGGTGGCAGGTCAATCACCAAAATCCCGTTCACCCAGAGAGAGTCTGTATCCAGCAAGCCAGTCTCTGCCTCTGGGTCCCTCTGCCCACACAGCTGTCCTCTGGGCCTCTCTGCCTGCACAGCAGTCCTGCACAGCTGTCCTCTGGGCCTCTGTCCTCGACTGCCACCACTCCAGCCTCTGCTCTGCTCTCCTGCTGCCTTGCAGCTGTGTCGCACCCAGAGCACTGGGCAGAGCTCTTTATATAGAGTCAACAGCAATGTATTGCTCACATATGTGCAGTGAGCTAGTCAACCAGGGCCAGGTGAGAATCCTGGCCACAGGAACTCTCATTTTATCCACCCTCCACCCCTCCAGGATTCTCTCTTCTCAATCTATGTGCCCTCAGTCCTCTGCAATGGTCCCTGTGCAAGGAAGCTGGAACATTGTTCTCCAGCCTCTCCAGCAAAAAGTCTTGCAGACACACAGGCCAATCTTGTTGCTGTCTCTGACCTCTGCCTCTTTGGTCTTAATGGCTTGAACTACTGCTCTGGTTTCAGTTGTTGCCATAGCTCCAGTAAGTCCTATTTGGCTTCCCGTCTAATTTCCTTCCATCTACTCATGCCCGTATTAAATCAACCCACATCTGGGTCCTCATAACCTTCATGGGGCCCTGTAAATTCTTCTTGTGAGCAACAGGTCTTACTTCTTTCTGAATTCTCGTGGCTTCAGCCTCTCCTAAGTCTGCCACTGTACGTGTCACCTCACTTATGGGATGCCCTAAGTGAGGGGAAAGAATGGCCACTAGAGACCCAAAGAGGGATGTGGGAGCCGTTTGAAGTATAATATTTCTCATCCCAGTAGTGAAAATCTCTTCATCTGGGCCATAATTCTCTGGACTATAGATGGCATTTCTCATGCCTAGCTCTCATAACATCTGTTGGAGCTCGGCATATGTCTGCCATCTAAAAGGAGAGGATGGTAGATCACCCGGATTGGGCCACACAGCACGAAGTGCAGCCATAAGCCAATCGAGGAGGGAGTGACTCCCTGGGGTCTGATATGCACTTTGTAATTGCTGCCTCAAGGCGGGCTGAACTGTCAGGGAAGCCAGCTTTCCCATCTCTGATCCCTATAAAACAGTTCCATCCACCCCTAAGTCTCACAGACCCAGGAGCCAAGCGGATATTGACTCCAAGGGCTTCTGCCTAAACCGGGAACCCAAATCCAATAGTTCAGCCTGAGTATAGGGGCGGAGCATAGAGTGCTCCACAACCTGGGGAGGAGGCAGCTCCTTTCCTTGGGGAACTTTCAGCTGCTGGGTCTTTATTTTCTTTAAAACCACTGGGCATGCTTTCAATACAGCAGGGGTCAGTGCCTCCGGCACCACCCTTCATCCTTTCCCAGCTCCTCCATTTCCAGGGCTGATGGCACCTTTCTGTCCACTCCGCCAAGTGCCTCCTCTGCTACAGTGCCTTGCAGCAATGCTAGCTCAGTCTTCGACAGCTCTCTTACCTTCACCTCAATGCTTCGCAGCTGGTGTTCTTGTGCCACCTCCGCCTGTGCTTCCCTCAGGAGTTCGTCTTTTTCCTTGATGGCCTTTTCCTCCTTCAGAGCACCTGGCAGCACTGCCATCTCATCCCGCAAGGAATCTTTTACCTCTCAATGACACCTCGCTGCCGGTGTTCTCGTGCTGCTTCCTCTCACATCAATGCCATTTCCTTCTTCAGGTAATCCACAGAAGTTTGAAGCTCGCTTTCTCATGCCACCATTTCTTGGGTCCTTTTCAGAAGCGTGTCCTTCTCTTCTGTAGACTTTTTAAATATTGTGCAAAGCAGCCAACCCACAGTCCCCGCTGCCTCACAGGCACTCTGTCTTTCAAAAGACCTATTTACTATACCAAGGGCTATCTGCACTGCCTTAGGTATCACCTCCACTTGCCTTCAGTCCTGGGGTAGGGCCCAGCCCTCTAGAAGGCAAGCCACCTCAGACCACATGCCCATTGGGGGACAATCCACTGTCTCCCCATTCATAGGGGCAGCCTGTCTTTTTCCTTGGTCAACAATGAACCCTGCTGACTTAGCCAATTGTCTTGCCAATGGATTTCAGGCCCTGGGCAAGTTCATTATGGATTCAATGTGACCAAAGAAAATGACAGTAAAACATTCTTGGGGTAAAAGGGTTATACCTAACTTTATTTCCACAGTAGCAGGTCAATCACTAAAATCCTATTCACTCAGAGCGAGTCTGCATGCAGCAAGCCAGTTTCTGCCTCTGGGCCCTTCTGCCCACACAGCCATCCTCTGGGCCTCTGTCCTCGGCACTGCCACCACTCCAGCCTCTGCTCTCCTGCAGCCTTGCAGCTCTGCCACCGTGTCACACCCAAAGCACTGTGCAGAGCTCTTTATATAGAGTCAATAGCAATGTATTGCCCACATATTTGCAGTGAGCTGGTCAACCAGGGCCAGGTGAGAATCCTGGCCACAGAACTCTCATTTTATCCACATTCACAATTTAACAAACTGGGTTAATTCAGACCAGAAGCTAGGAAAACAAAGCTTCCCTTAGAAATTTTTCCTCCAGGAACTTTGTATGGCCCATACCCTATTCAAGTTACATGGCTGATTTTTTTTTTAATGAGGATTGTTTTATTACTTAAGTTACTGTTTTATTACAGTAAGTGAGGATTGTTTTGTTACTTAAAACATGAGAATTTAATGTCTCTTCTATATAAGCATTATCAATAGCCACTGTACACTCCCTGGTCAAAATACAGATTACCAACAATTCAGGTATACTCTGATTCTTCTGATCTAAATGCTTTCTCTGGGAGTTATATTTTCCTCGATTTCGAGATTGAGGCTAATCATTTGGTAAACCTGGATTTACATACAGTAAGCCCATGTCCCTTCAGAAAGAGGCTTGTTGTCCCTGCTATCTGTGGAATTTTAAAAAATTTATATTCTATAAACTTTTCTTTTAGGGTCCCACTCTAAAAAAATGTTATGATTGTCCAGGTTTGAGGTGGGCCCATATTTTGCTTTTTTAATAAAATTATTTATAATGGTAAGATATACTTTACATAAATGTTACCATTTTAAGGTGTACAGTTCGGAAGCACTAAATATATTCACTGTTGTGCAACCATCACCACCACCTGTCTTTAAACTTTTTCATCTTTCCAACCAAACTGTGTCCCCACTAAACAATAACTCCCCAATCCCTCCTCTCTCCAGCCCCTGGCAACCACTATTCTATGTTTCGTCTCTATAAATTTGACTAATCTAAGTCTCTCATATAAGTGAAATCATACAATATTTATTTGTCCATATGTGTCAGTACTTTTATAATTTTTAAGTTTTAGTAATATTTGAAAATGCTTTTAAATATTTTTATGCATATACTACATATATCCCAAGAAATTGCAATGTATTCTCTTTTGCCTTTTAATGTTTCTTTAATTTCATTCATTCTGTAAGTTGAAAAATCCAAAATAGATATTCATTGTTAAAAAATAATATTAGGTGAAAGTTGAAGTTTTTTAAACTTTATTTTTAATTAGTGATCAGGCTTTAAGCCATCATTAGAGTTGAACAAATAATTACTTTACTTAAAATAATATCTGTCATGCAAGGGTTCAACTAATCTCAGCCCCAAGCAAATAGAAGTCATTGGGAACTATTAGAAGGCTGTCTTCTTTTGATCGAATGTTTTCAAAACTTTACAGAACCCTGTACTTTATCACTATTACTACTGTTGGAAATCTTTGCAAATACTGTGAGCAATGGCTCATTTATCCTAGAATGATCTACACCTGGCAACTCACTCTACTTGAAACACACCTATCGGGCAATCTCAACTATGGAAAGCAAGCTAAGAACCAGGAAGTATGCACACAAAGGCCTTCAAAAACTCAAAACAAAGAGCTCAAAATGTGTGTTAATACACTAAAATGCAATGAAGAATCCCTCAGCTTCTAGCCCTGTTTTTACACAAAATTTTAGAAGTTTATGTATAAACTGAATCAAAGCCCACAACAGTTCAAAAGTAGGAGTAGAAGACATGGTAGATAGCAAGGAAGGTAACAAAACAATTTCAAAAAGTAGACCAAAAACAAACCAACCAACCAATCCTCTTCAGTAAGTAAAAGGGAACTGGCTTTCACACCCCATTAAATTCTTAAGGGCATGGTGCCTTCAACACAAAATAATTTATACTCAAAAATGAAGAAATAATAATACTATTATACAAATTCAAGATTCTTTGCTTAAGAAAACAAGGATGCAGGTAATCTGCTGCAAAAGGATTGTCATCAAGACTATTTTTTAAAAGATGCATGGTTGATAGAAATCCTTAACTCTGAAAACAGTAATCCAAAACTTCTTGTCCTGAAGGGCTGAAGGGTTCTGAATAGATGAGAGTATGAGACCAGGACAGAATCAAGTTTCTATCAGTGACTGATTACTAAAAATTTACTACTGCATTCTTGGTAAACATATTATCAAAGAGGATTGATCTTTTGTATACAGAGTGACATTATATGATCCAGTTGTTTCTGAAAAAAAACACCTCTCTGTTAATGCACAAAGCAATTCACTTTAATGAAGAAAACCTAAGCATTACAAATAAGAAAATACTCATACCTCAGCAGCACCTCTGAGCACCTCCTTCTTAAACTATTTTCACTGTCTGTATATAAATATACTTAAATACACATTTTTCCCACCTTAGATGCTACTTTTTCATCTGCCCTTTAACTCAAATATCTTTGCATATTAATAATACTTTTCTGTAGGCTCTATCATTCACTGTGCGTTATTAGGCAAGTTGCTTAGCCTCTCTGCGCCTCACTCCATCCATAAAAGAGTTATCTACCTTATAGGTTTATGTGAGATTTAAATAAAATAATCTGTGTAAAATATACTGAGTAAAATGGCCTGCATATATTAAGGACTCAAATGTTGGTGTTTTTTGAGGCTGCATAAGTAACTACCTGATACAGCTTACTTAACCAAGTTTCTATTGAACTTTTAACCAGTTTTGCTTATTAAAATAACACTGTTAATGAAAATCCATGTGGCTAAATCTTTAATAAACCTTAAGTTTTCTTAGAATAAATTTCTAGAGGTGGAATCCTGGATCAATCGTATTTTGTAAATTACAAGTGTAAGTGCCTCACATTCAGTAACATGCCCATTCCCCACATTCCTCATCTCTACCTCACTTAAAAATTTTGAAGTAAATGGTATGAAAAGTAAAATATTTACCATTTAAATTTTAATGACTATTAACATTTAACATGGGAGAATGTTCAAGCACTGTTTGACGCTACATGAGCTATATAAACAACTTTAATTTATAGTTTCATTATAAACTGCAATAGCTACTTAATAGTTGTTAGCCTGTTTAATAGTTACGTTTTTTAAATGTATGGGAGGCCTCAAAATTAGTCAAAACTCAATCTTTCTGGTAGAAACTAAAACTGGGGGATTTGCTCAATCTGTTGAGACTCAGGCTGGGTAGAAATTTAGCTTAAGTTCCGTCTTCCCGGATGAGACCACGTGCTGCCAGCACCAAAACACACAGCCAGGGGTGCTCCGGGGACCGCTTCTTTTAAATCAACACTAACACGCTCCCTTGTTCCTGGAAACTGCCGTTTCCTGACGCGATGGCAGTCATGAAAAACAAACGTAACTAGAGTCCTAAAGATGCAGAAGCTGGGCTGAAGACTGGGAGAAGCCCACCCCGGCCCCAGAGCGCCGGCTTTTCGGAGCGGCCAGACCCATCGAGTCACGCCAAGTAGCGGCCTCGTGACCGCCGCGGGCGCTGGTCGCTGGTCACACGCCGCCTACGCAGGTGCCAGTGCTCCCGCAGGAAGCCTGCGAGGCGCGACCCCGGTCTCCATGGACTCGGTCGCGACTGGTGGTCTTGTGGATCCTGGCCCCTCGGCACTTAATGTCGGGGTCTGGGTCGGGAGACAGAACCGCAGTCCAAACGTCCACTCTTACAAGGACCGGGTTTCCCACCCCGTCCTCAGCTCGGAGCTAGAGTTGCGGAAGGGTTGGGGAGCCATTGGGGTCATTCTCAGGCCGGGTCAGGCAGGCACTCGAGGAAAAGTCTTGACAGAGGTCACGAGGGATCCAGCCACCCCCACCCGCCCTCCAGAACCGAGTTTGGGGGCGGGACCTGGTCAGCAGGCGCGG
>JAVSCE010016165.1:0-22626 GCA_032199065.1 Smutsia gigantea
TCTCTTTTACCCTACCAACCCAACCGGAGGCATGGGTCCCAGCCCAACTCACCTATATCCTAGTGCTATGCCTTGGGGCAAAACTGTCACCACTCTCAGCTTCAGTGTTTCCTCCTTGAAACCAGGAAAATACTGCCTGGCTCCCTCCCTCACTCAGGTGCTGTGAAGATCACAGAGAGCTTTGTAAACTGCCAAAAAACATACATCATTATTGCTATTTTATTGGTTTTATTTTTATTTTATTTTTTATTTTGCTATTATTAATGTACACTTACATGAGCAACATTGTGGTTACTAGACTCCCCCTATTATCAAGTCCCCACCACACACCCCATTACAGTCACTGTCCATCAGCGTACTAAGATGCTATAGAATCACCACTGTCTTCTCTGTGTTATACTGCCTTCCCCGTACGCCCCCACCCCACGACCTCCGCTACATTATGTGTGCTAACTGTAATAGCCCTTTTCCCCTCTTATCGCTCCCTTCCCACCCATCTTCCCCAATCCTTTCCCTTTGGTAACTGTTAGTCCATTCTTGGTTTCCGTGAGTCTGCTGCTGTTTTGTTCCTTCAGTTTTTGCTTTGTTTTTATACTCCACAGATGAGTGAAATCATTTGATACTTGTCTTTCTCTGCCTGGCTTATTTCACTGAGCATAATACCCTTTAGCTCCATCCATGTGTTGCAAATGGTTGGAGTTGTTTTCTTCTTATGGCTGAATAATATTCCATTGTGTATATATACCACATCTTCCTTATCCATTCATCTACTGATGGACACTTAAGTTGCTTCCATTTCTTGGCTATTGTAAATAGTGCTGTGATAAACATACAGGTGCATATGTCTTTTTCAAACTGGGCTGCTGCATTCTTAGGGTAAATTCCTAGGAGTGGAATTCCCAGGTCAAATGGTATTTGTATTTTGAGTTTTTTGAGGAACCTCCATACTGCTTTCCACAATGGTTGAACTAATTTACATTCCCACCAGCAGTATAGGAGGGTTCCCCTTTCTCCACATCCTCCACAACATTTGTTGTTGTTTATCTTTTGGATGGTGGCCATCCTAACTGGTGTGAGGTGATATCTCATTGTGCTTTTAATTTGCATTTCTCTGATGATTAGTGACGTGGAGCATCTTTTCATGTGCCTGTTGGCCATCAGAATTTCTTCTTTGGAGAGGTGTCTGTTCAGATCCTCCGCTGTCTGTTCAAATCCTCTGCCCATTTTTTAATTCCTTATTTGCTTTTTGTTTATTGAGGTGCATGAGCTCTTTACATAATTTGAATGTCAACCCCTTATTGGATATGTCATTTATGAATATATTCTCCCATACTGTAGAATGTCTTTTTGTTCTATTGATGGTGTCCTTTGCTGTACAGAAGCTTTTTAGTTTGATATAGTCCCACTTGTTCATTTTTGCTTTTGTTTCCCTTGCCTGGGAGATATGTTCATGAAAAAGTTGCTCATATTTATGTCCAAGAGATTTTTTGCCTATGTTTTTTTCCAAGAGTTTTATGATTTCATGACTTACATTCAGGTCTTTGATTCATTTTGAGTTTACTTTTGTATATGGGGTTAGACAATAATCCAGTTTCATTCTCTTACATGTAGCTGTCCAGTTTTGCCAACACCAGCTGTTGAAGAGGCTGTCATTTCCCCATTGTATATCCATGGCTCCTTTATCATATATTAATTGACCATATATGCTTGGGTTTATATCTGGGCTCTCTAGCCTGTTCCATTGGTCTGTGGGTCTGTTCTTGTGCCAGTACCAAATTGTTTTGATTACTGTGGCTTTGTAGTAGAGCTTGAAGTCAGGGAGCGTAATTCCCCCCACTTTATTCTTCCTTCTCAAGATTGCTTTGGCTATTCGGGGTCTTTTGTGGTTCCATATGAATTTTAGAACTATTTGTTCCAGTTCACTGAAGAATGCTGTTGGTATTTTGATAGGGATTGCATTGAATCTGCAGATTGCTTTAGGCAAGATGGCCATTTGACAATATTAATTCTTCCTATCCATGAGCATGGGATGTGTTTCCATTTATTGGTGTCTTCTTTAATTTCTCTCATGACTATCTTGTAATTTTCAGAGTATAAGTCTTTCACTTCCTTGGTTAGGTTTATTCCTAGGTATTTTATTCTTTTTGATGGAATTGTGAATGGAATTGTTTTCCTGATTTCTCTTTCTGCTAGTTCACCGTTAGTGTATACAAATGCAACAGATTTCTGTGTATTAATTTTGTATCCCCCATCTTTACTGAATTCAGATATTAGACCTAGAAATTTTGGAGTGGATTCTTTAGGGTTTTTAATGTACAGTATCATGTCATCTGCAAACAAGGACAGTTTGGCTTCTTCCTTACCAATCTGGATGCCTTTTATTTCATTGTATTGTCTGATTGCCGTGGCTAGGACCTCTAGAACTATGTTGAATAAAAGTGGGGAGAGTGGGCATCCTTATCTGGTTCCCAATCTTAAAGGAAAAGCTTTCAGCTTCTCGCTGTTAAGTATAATGTTGGTGTGGGTTTGTCATATATGGCCTTTATTATGTTGAGGTACTTGCCCTCTATACCCATGTTGTTGAGAGTTTTTATCATGAATGGATGTTGAATTTTGTCAAATGCTTTTTCAGCATCTATGGAGATGACCATGTGGTTTTTCTCCTTCTTTTTGTTAATGTAGTGGATGATGTTGATGGATTTTCAAATGTTGTACCATCCTTGCATCCCTGGGATGAATCCCACTTTATCATGATGGATGATCTTTTTGATGTATTTTTGAATTCAGTTTGCTAATATTTTGTTGAGTATTTTTGCATCTATGTTCATCAGGGATATTGGTCTGTAGTTTTCTTTTTTTGTGGTGTCTTTGCCTGGTTTTGGTATTAGAATGATGTTGGCCTCATAGAATGAGTTTGGGAATATTCCTTCCTCTTCTACTTTTTGGAAAACTTTAAGGAGGATGGGCATTATGTGTTCACTAAATGTTTGATAAAATTCAGCAGTGAAACCATCTGGTCCAGGTATTTTGTTCGTAGGTAGGTTTTTGATTACCAGTTCAATCTCTTTGCTGGTAATTGGTCTATTCAGATTTTCTGTTTCTTCCTGGGTCAGCCTTGGAAGGTGGCATTTTTCTAGAAAGTTGTCCATTTCTTCTAGGTTATCCAGTTTGTCAGCATATAATTTTTCCTAGTATTCTCTCATAATTCTCTGTATCACTGTGTTGTCCATAGTGATTTTTCCTTTCTCATTTCTGATTCTGTTTATGTGTGTAGATTCTGTTTTTATCTTGGTAAGTCTGGCTAGGGGTTTATCTATTTTGTTTATTTTCTTGAAGAACCAGCTTCTGCTTTCATTGATTCTTTCTATTGTTTTATTCTTCTCAATTTCATTTATTTCTGCTTTAGTCTTTATTATGTCCCTCCTTCTACTGACTTTGGGCCTCATTTGTTCTTCCTTTTCTAGTTTCATTAATTGTGAGTTTAGACTGTTTATTTGGGATTGTTCTTCTTTCCTGAGGTAGACCTGTATTGCATTATATTTCCCTCTTAGCACGGCCTTCGCTGCGTCCCATAGATTTTGTGGTGTTGAATTATTCTTGCCATTTCTTGATCTCTGTTTTTATTTGGTCATTGATCCATTGATTATTTAGGAGCATGTTATTAAGCCTCCGTGTGTTTGTGGGCTTTTTCATTTTCTTTGAGTAATTTATTTCTAGTTTCATACCTTTGTGATCTGAAAAGCTGGTTGGTACAATTTCAATCTTTTTGAATTTACTGAGGCTCTTTTTGTGGCCTAGTATATGATCTATTCTTGAAAATGTTCCATGTGCACTTGAGAAGAATGTGTATCCTGTTGCTTTTGGATGGAGTGTTCTGAAGATGTCCATTAGGTCCATCTGTTCTAATGTGTTATTCAGTGCCTCTGTCTCTTTATTTATTTTCTGTCTGATTGATCTGTCCTTTGGAGTGAGTGGTGTGTTAAAGTCTCCCAAAATGAATGCATTGCATTCTATTTCCCCCTTTAATTCTGTTAGTATATTTTTCACATATGTAGGTGTTCCAGTGTTGGGTGCATAGATGTTTATAATGGTTATATCCTCTTGTTGGACTGACCCCTTTATCATTATGTAATGTCCTTCATCTCTTGTGACTTTCTTTGTTTTGAAGTCTATTTTATCTGATACAAGTACTGCAACTCCTGCTTTTTTCTCCTTAGTAGTTGCATGAAATATCTTTTTCTATCCCTTCAGTTTTAGTCTGTGCATGTCTTTGGGTTTGAACTGAGTCTCTTGTAGGCAGCATATAGATGGGTCTTGTTTTTTTATCCATTCAGTGACTCTACGTCTTTTTATTGGTACATTCAGACCATTTACCTTTAGGGTGATTATCAATAGGTATGTACTTATTGTCATTACAGGCTTTAGACTTGTGGTTACCAAAGGTTCAAGGGTAATTCCCTTACTATCTAACAGTCTAATTTAACTCACTTTGTATGTTATTACAAACACAACCTAAAGATTCTTTTTTTTTCCTCCTTTTTCTTCCTCATCCATTCTTTGTATGTCATGAATCATATTCTGTACTCTTTGTCTATCCCTTGGGTGACATCTATTTAGTCTTAGGAATACTTCCATCTATAGGAGTCCCTCCAAAATGCACTGTAGAGGTGGTTTGTGGGAGGTAAATTCTCTCAGCTTTTGCTTCTCTGAAAATTGTTTAATCCCTCCTTCAAAGTTAAATGATAACCTTGCTGGGTAGAGTATTCTTGGTTCGAGGCCCTTCTGCTTCGTTGCAATAAATATATCATGCCACTCCCTTCTGGCCTGTAAGGTTTCTGTTGAGAAATCTGATGATAGCCTGATGGGTTTTCCTTTGTATGTGATCTTTTTTCTCTCTCTAGCTGCTTTTAAAAGTCTGTCTTTATTCTTGATCTTTGCCATTTTAATTATTATTTGTCTTGTTGTTGTCTTCCTTGGGTCCCTTGTGTTAGGAGATCTGTGCATCTCAATGGCCTGAGAGACTATCTCCTTCCCTAGACTGCGGAAGTTTTCAGCAATTACCTTATCAATGACACTTTCTATCCCTTTTCTCTCTCTTCTTCTTCTGGTACCCCTATTATGCGAATATTGTTCCGTTTGGATTGGTCACACAGTTCTCTCAATGTTCTTTCATTCTTAGAGATTCTTTTTTCTTTCTGTGCCTCAGCTTCTTTGAATTTCTCTTCTCTAATTTCTATTCCATTTACTGTCTCTTCTGCTACATCTAATCTGCTTTTAAATCCCTCCATTGTATGTTTCATTTCAGATATGGAATTTCTTAAAGATTGAATCTCCATCTTTGTTCCTGAGTTCTTGAATATTTTTCTGTACCTCCATAAGGATGTTTATGATTTTTATTTTGAACTCTCAGGAAGATTGGTGAGTTCAGTTTCATTTGGCCCTTTTTCTGAGGTTTGTGAGATTTTGGTCTGTACCATGTTCTTTGACATTTCATATTTCTGTGTAGTGCCCTCTATTGCCCAGAAGCTCCAGTCTCTGGAGCTGCTCAGCCCCTAGAGTGAGGTTGGGGGTCATAGGGGAGCGGAGCTGGTGCCTGGGGGAGGAAAGATCTGTTTCCTGACTCCTGTCTGCCCTGCCTGTCTCCAGTATCACAGCCAGTGGGCCGAGCACACAGGTGCGTCAGCCTCTGTGCTCAGCGTCTCTAGCTGTTGTAGGTGAGGCCTCCCTGTGGCTGGCCTGATGCCAGAGCAGTGACTGCCGGTTTGCGAGCCAGTGCTGTCCGGCCAGGAGGAAGGCTCAGCAGGCTGCGAATCACAGTGGGGTCCTCGGAGCTGAGTAGCCAGCCAGGGGGATGAAGCACCTGAAGCTCCCCAAAGTTCCCAATCTGCTGGGCAGAGCGCACCCAGGCAACCTTGTCCCCCTATCCCTTCTCCTGCGCAGCAAGCTCCATGCAAACCCCATGACTTCAGCAGCCCTCTGGCTGCTAGGAAGCCTCTCAGACTGCTTGCCTTTCCCTTGTCTCAGAGCAGCCGGGTGTGGATCCTGTCCTCCACAAACGACGAGAATATGTCTCTCAAGCACTCTGCCTCTGTACTAGAGCTGCCCATCCTCTAGAGCACTACACAATGTAGATTTCTGCTTGCAAAGCAGATCTCCAGGGCTAGGTGTTCAGCAGTCCCAGGCTTCCACTCCCTCCCTTGCTCCATTTCTCTTCCTCCTGCCAGTGAGCTGGGGTGGGGGAAGGGCTTGGGTCCCGCTGGGTCAAGGCTTTCATATGTTACCTTGTTTCGTGAGGTCTACTCTGTTCGTGAGGTCCGTATGCAGTCTGGTGCAGCCTTCTTTCCTGTTGCTGTTTTAGGGTTAGTTGTATAACTGTATTTTCACACTATCTGTGGTTTTGGGAGGAGTTCTCTGTCTCACCTCTCATGCCGCCATCTTGAATCTCCTTTATTGTTTTTTTTTTAACAGCTTATTGATATATAACTGACATACAATAAATTGTACATATTTAAAGTGCAATTTGATCAGTTTTAACCCATGTATATACCATGAAAACCTTACCACGATCAAGATAACACATATATCTTCACCCCCAAAAGTCTCCTTGTACACCTTTGTAATCTATCCTTCTCTGCTCTACCTCCATGTTCCCAGGAGACACCACTTTGCTTTTGGGTAATGTAGATTGAGTTTGCATTTTCTACAGTTTTATATAAATGGAATCACTTAGTCTTTTTTGTCTGAATTATTTCATTCAGCATAATTATTTTGAGATTTATCCATATTATGCATGTATCATTAGTTCTTTCCTTTCTATTGCTCTGTTGTGTTCCATTACATAATCTACAATTTGTTTATCCATTCACCTGTCAACAGGTATGTTTCCAGTTTGGGCTATTATAAATAAAGCTGTTATGGATATTTGGGTACAGCTTTGATTTCTCTTGGGTAAATTCCTAGGAGTGGAGTGGCTGGGTCATACGGTAAGTGTATGTTTAACTTTTTAAGAAGCTGCCAAACTGTTTCCCAAAGTGGTTATATCATTTTAGATTCCTGCCAGCAACGTATGAGAGTTCTAATTGCTCAGCATCCTTGCCAGCACGTGTTCAGGCCAGTCCTTTTTTATTTTAACCATTCTAATGATAGTGGGTGTCTAATGGTGTCTCACTATGGCTTTTAATTTGTATTTTCCTAACGACTAATGATGTTGAGCATCTTTTCATGTGCTAATTAGCCATCTGTATATCTTTTTTGACGAAGTCATTGTTCAAATCTTTTGGTCATTTTTTACTTGAATTATTTGTCTTATATGGTTGTAAGAGCTCTTTACATATTATAGATACAAGTTTTTTGTCAGATATATGTTTTGTGAATAGTTTAGTCCAGTCTGTGGCTCACTTTTTAATTTTCTTAACAGTTTTTTGAAGAGCAAAGGCTTTTAATTTCAATGGCATCAAATATATATTTTCTTTTTTTGTGCTCTTTGTGCCCTGTTATTTTCAACTATTTTTTCAAGTTTTATGTAATTTTACCTCTTATATTGAAGTCTTTTGAGTTAAATTTTGTATATGTGAGGTAAGGGTCAAGGTTATTTGTTTTGGCGTATGGCCATCCAATTGTTCTAGCACCACAGGCTGAAAAATATTCTTTCCTCATTGAACTTCCTTGACAACTTTGTTGAACATAATTGATCATATAAGGTCTGGATCTATTTATGGACTCTCTGTTCTGTCCCACTGATCTGTATGTTGACATTTATGCTAATACCACCACTGTAGTTTAAAAATAAGTCTTGAAAGCAAAGTATAAGTTCTCTTTTATTCTTCTTTTCCAAAAACTTTTGGTTATTCTAGGTCCTTTGCATTTCCACATACCTTTTTGAATTAGCTTGTCAGCTGCTAAAAAAAAAAAAGTCTGTTGGGATTTTGACTGAATTGCATTGAACCTACAGATTTCCTCTTTGCAGGAACATTTTTCTGATTAAGTGCTAGTCACTTCAGCAGTGTGTTCAAGTAACCTATGTGCCCATGTTATTAACCCAGAACAGAACAAGTTTCACTCCAGTGCATGGGGTTGCTGCTCCTTATAGACCTTATGAACTTACACACTTCTGGCCTTTGCTCACCTCCTTACCTATTGGGCACCAACCTACTCACCCTCAGCTAATATGTTACCCCTTCTGTAAAGTCTCTAATCTAGACCAGACCCTGACTAAATTACTCACTCCTCCCAACTCCCTGCACTGGATCCTCAGCCCCCTCACAGGTACAGAGAACTTTGAATAACTTCGTATCACCTTGGGTAGTCACTATTGTTTATGCATCTCTCTCCCTGATGAGACAAAACTCTTCCAAGGGAGGAACCATATTATTGTTATCTTGATATTAAAGGCATTCTGTTTTTAATTAAACATTTGATTTTTGAAATAATTGTAGATTTACATACAGTTGTAAGAAATAATGCAGAGATCCCATGTACCCTTTACCCAGTTTCCTCCATGGTAATATTTTGAACCTTAGTACATAATAATACCAGAAAACATTGATACAATCCACCAATCTTATTCAGATTTGCCCAGTTTTACATGTACTCATTTGTGTATATGTGTGTGTATTTAAGGATATCTTTTTATTAAACCTTAACAATGATTTGTTTAGCTCCTACTATGTGCCAGACCATTGAATTCTGGAAATACAAGGTTATGACAAAGCCTCTGCTTTAGGACATTGGAAGTTTAGGGCATTTAGTTTTCTTGGCATTGGAAGCTGACCTTTTAAAAGTAATGCAGCAAAAGCAGGGTGTTGTTGGAACTTAGAAGAACCTAGTCCACCTTTTTTGAGGGGGAAAGTTGGGGAATGGGGTAGGATGTCAGGAATGGCCTCAGTCAAGGACTGCCACTAGCAGGTGTTCAGGTAATGTGCCAAATTGAAGGTTGAACCCTACATTATTTTCCACGCAGTCTCATGCAAATCCTCACATCACCAAGGTTTAATTATCTTCAAGTTCACCTGGCAAGTGTAAAATTTAGAGCTCTTAAGTGCCTGGTGCAGGGATCACGCAGTTAACAAGCGAAGACAGCAGCCAAGTACTCCGACTCCAAGCCAAGTGCCCCCTCCCCCTGAAGGCAGTACACGGTGCACAAGTGCCCTCTCCCCCTGAAGGCAGTACACGGTGCACAAGTCCTTGCCACGTATGCTTTATCCCATTTGGAATTCTACCCCAATGCTCTTCCTATTTTCTTGGCTGTATATTCTGGACACGGTACAAATCCGGGAAGCCCCAGTGGAGCGTGCAAGGGTAAACACTGCAAGGAGCCACCGCCTTGCAACCGCCGGCCACGTGTTCGTCACTCTGCCTAAACGGGGCTGCAAAGCGCTTGCGCACGCCGGCGGCACTTGTAGCTTGAACTCAGACCCCGCCCAAGTGGGGCGGAGCCGGAAGTAACTGTCTCCTGTTGCTAGGAGACGGGGCTTCCACAAAACAGACAGGGGTTCCGCTGAAGCGTCTCAGAATCCGGTCACCATGTCGGACCCAGAAATAAATGATTTGCGAAGCACCTTTCTGTCTTACATGGCGGAGGGCGAGCGGCTCTATCTATGCAAGGAGTACTCTAAAGCAGCCCAAAGCTTCAGCAACGTGAGTCGAATCTATCAACACTCACCACCATTTTGGATTCTGGTAACACTGAGGTCCTGCTGGTGCTTGGAGGACCCTGTTGTTTCAATTATTCATTTGTTCCTGATTGATGGACTACTGTCACAGATAAGTCCCTGCTTGGTCATTTTCTACCAGTTCCCACTTGCCTGATTGTTAATAACCATTTTCTGCCTTAACGGTGATCTCTTCCTTTTTTATTCAAATGTTTCGTGATCGACTGGTCTTCTTCCACAGAGCAAACTCAATTTCCCATCATTGGCTGGGAAGTTGGCTGGGAAGTTGGCTGGGAGGCTGCATGTAGAAGTGGTGAAATCTCTGTCACACAATTGTTCAGAGAAGGTGGTCAGTAAATAACTAATGTTACTAGCGTAACCTTAATATAAATTGCTCCACCCTACCCTGAGGGGACTGAGTGCTGTTGTAGAATATCAGGCACACTGCTAAGCGTAAAGTAAGCCTATGAGCGAGGTATTGTTTTATTCCATTTTGTAGATAAGAAAACTGATACAGAAGTTGAGTAACATGCCCAAGATCACTGAACTAGCACATGGCAAAGCAAGGATTCAAACCCAGACTCTCAGACTCTGGTGCTGAGGTGCCAACCGCCATACCATACTTGTCAGCAAGTAAGCTATTAGATGTTCTCATGTATATTTCTTTTACAACAAATAGCCCACTTCTCATTCCAAATGGAGTGGTAGGATAGCCTCTAACCTGTCCCAAGACTCCTTAAAGTCAAGCATCTCAACTGTTACCCAGAGTGTTTTGTACCTTTCAATCACCAGCCACACCCTAAAACCAGAAGTGATTGACCAGATGGGTCAACAGTTAAATTCAAGAGCCCTGCCCCCACCCATTCTCCTCTTTCTGGATCGTGTTCCATCCTGGAGAGGTTCAGTCAGAGTGAAAAGAACTCCCAGAGGGAAGATAGCTTTGGGTGAGAAGTGGCCTTCTTCCACGGAAGACAATAGCTACTTCCTCTTCCTGGAAAAGTAGAAAGGTCTAGAAAAGGGGTGGATATAGTCTGATGCCTCAGGAAGGACAGTACACCGGAGACTACAGTAGTGATTTCAAACAGTGAGAGAGAGGCCATGGGGAGTAGGGGAAGCATTCCACTCCCACTTCAGGACCAAAAATCACAGTTTCCGTTTTCCTGGCATTTTAATCTTAATCCTGTGAAATAGTGATTCATTCTCAATAAGCTATGGAAAAAGAGAGAGCTAGTGGAATGGATAACTCAGGTTGCAGATTATCCTAAAATCCATTTTTTTAGCTTCCAGAATGCTTAACCTTTGAAATGTACTTTGAATGTACAGTGTAGCTCTTTCAGGGTTGTGGATGAATTTGGTATGCACCAAACATCCTAACATTCTATTGCCTGAGTGGACTGGAGGAATCCCAGACATTTGGATAAACCTGGTATATCTATGGAGGAGCATAGTCTCACATCCCAAGCAGTGGGCTTCCACCGTAGCTTGTGGTTTGACCTTTATCAGGGCGGGCCATGTACCGATAATGGAGTTGGCTGAGCAAAGATTAAAGTTGTGCTGCTTTTGGTCTGATGAGATCCAGAGACCTGTTTGCTGGCCTGAAGAGTCCCCTTGAAACTCTGGCAGGAGGGTTCAGGCTGCTCTTTCCAGTTGAGCTTCTCTCTTGCCCTGCCTGGTGCCTGTCAACCTAAGTGGTTCCTTTCTCAGGCTCTTCACCTTCAGGCTGGAGATAAGAACTGCTTGGTTGCCCGTTCCAAGTGCTTCCTGAAGATGGGAGAGTTGGAGAAATCTCTGAAGGATGTTGAAGCCTCGCTCCAGGGTGACCCGACCTTCTGCAAGGTGACTGTATGGATGGGAGCACTCAATCTTACTTTCTCCACTGCTTTTCCCTGCAGCAGCCTCTAGTTAGAAGTAGTTGAAGAACCAGCCAGAATGTCTAGAGTTTGATGCCGTTTTCCCTTCATAGGTCACTTGTTTCGCTCCCTGCCCTTGCATCCCAATATTGATCCTCAACCCAGGACCCTTCTGTTCCACCATACCTGAGTCCTATAAGGCTTTGTCTGTCCACCTCCATTTGACTTCCTCTCCTTTCAGGGGATTTTGCAAAAGGCTGAGACCCTGTACATCATGGGAGACTTTGAGTTTGCCTTGGTGTTCTATCATCGAGGCTACAAGCTGCGGCCTGATCGGGAATTCAGAGTTGGAATTCAGAAAGCCCAGGAAGCGATCAACAACTCAGTGGGAAGTGAGTGACCATTGGGCCCATGCTCTGTCCAGGAAGGCTCTTGGAATACTTAGGTTTGGAGGAAGGCCTGGGGTACAGTGGGTGAGCAACCACCGCCAGGCCTACAGGGAGTCTCAGGCTTGGATTGGCTGCTGCTGGTTTTGTTGAGGGTTAGGAACTGCCCACTGGGAGGACCAGGTCACTGTACTGGCTGCTACAGCATCTGGCTCTCCTCTAAGCCAGATGGCAAGGGCTGACTCACAGTGGGCCTATCTTTGGCCTGGTATCATAGGGAAGAATGGGGTCCTGAGCCGGGCCTTTCCTAGTCCCTGGCTTCCTCCCTTACCATGTATGCACCAAGGGCTGGCCTTGCCCATCGGTTAGTGGCAGGCAGAGGAGGGAGGAGTGTGAGAGTTTGCCACTGTGGGCGGCCGAGTGTGCAAATGGCTTGGGATGGAGAGTACCTCTGGTACTCGGTACCTGCCTTTGTTTGGAAATCTGGCTGCTACGGCCTTGGGCTAGTGAGGGCTTGCCTAGCTCCTAGGACAGTGTTGTATCAAACACCCTATATCATTTGTCTGCCGGGCTCACTCAGAGCCAGCTTTACCACAGCCTCCACCATCCCCCTGTCAAAGGCAGCCATTTCCACATAAAAATATGTGATGGGTTGTGCCTGGGGACCTGGCCGACCTGAGCCCCAGCTTTTCTCCTTTCAGGTCCTTCTTTGATTAAGCTGGAAAACAAAGGGGACCTTTCCTTCTTAAGCAGACAGGCTGAGGTAAGGGCCCTGGTTCTGACAGCACATCACTCTAAGGGAAGAGGCCATGTGTGCCTGGGGAGCACAGGTCTTTGTGGCCCTCTTCCCGGGAGCTCTTCACTCCTGCCCCTTGTGGGCAGCAATGGGATTCTGACCCAGCTCCAGAGGAGTCTTGAGAGTCTAGCTGTTCCTAGACCAGACATACTCTGTGGTTCTTGGCCCACAGAGGGGTCTTGAAGGAGTCTGGAATCACAGGCTCTAGGGCTGTGGCTGGATACTCTGTGCTCCTTGCTGAGGCCCTATTGGGTGTTGCTCCATCTTCCCAGACTATGAAAGCCCAGCAGAAGCCTCATCTTGTGAGAAACTTCTTATACCACTCCAACAGAGAGTCCAAGCAGAGGTATTCGTTCAAGAGTGAGAAGACTCTCCGCCAGCTCCTGGGCGAGCTCTATGTAGACAAGGACTATCTGGAGAAGCTCCTGTTGGACAAAGGTTTCAGACTGCTTGTTTGCAACAGGGAACTTGGGGCAAAGGATGTCTGGGGTGGATGCTTAATGCCTGAGCTAGAGGCAGAGCCTGTCATATAATATTAGCCAACACATCCCTATGGTTAGGTTTCACTAGTGTTCTCACTGTACAGATGAGGAAACGGGTGCTGAAAGGGTAGGTAACTCCTGAAGTCACACCTAGGTGAGCGGTGACATGGCTCTTGGATTGGAATCCGGGAAGTCCAAATTCAGAACCAGGGCTATTAAGCACTATGGTAACGGCAGAGATTTGGGTTCCTTTACCACCATGGTCTGTGAAGGATCTCTGCATAAAGGGCAAAGCAATCCATCTGGGAAGTGCTAGAAGGGGAAACCTAGGGTGCTAGTACTGGAATGTCCTGAACCTCATCTGGTCTAATCCCTCCTCTTATAGATAAGGAAGGAGAGACCCTGAATAAGGACTAACCTGTCCAAGGGGACAAGCAAGTTAGCTGTGATGTCAATACCAGAGCCCAGGCCTCCTAACCTCCAGTCTGACACCCTTTCCTCCACACTTTGCTGGCAATGGCAGGAAGTAGACTGGAGCCTTGAAGCGAATGTCTCGCATAAACATGGGAGTACTGCCACTAGCTGCTAAGCCTGAGTAGGGATCACCCCTGAATCAAATGCCTTTTCCTGGAACTGACTTCCCAAGGTCATATGCAGGATTCTCTGCAGGCCGTGTCGCAGGGGTGGCTGGACTATGGGCACATCTCTTCCGTAACAGGCCTAAATGCTTCCCTCCCTCGAGTAGCTTCCATGGAGGAAGGGCTGGTCTGAACATTATCCCAAGTGGCCTTTCAGCTTTGCTACGGGCTCTAACCTCTGGTCAGGTGGGTGGGCAGAACTTGGGCATGCTTCTCAACCCCCACCCCACACACACTGGCCCACTTGGCGCCTGGGAAGCCTTTGGCACTGGCAAGCTGGGCCAGGTTGTGTGTTAATACTGTCTTCTCTGAGGACACAGCTTGACATAAGAGAGCCCTCAGGGCTGCAGGCCTTTCAGAAAGTCATCTACCAGCTGCCCCTATCTTGCGATAAGGATCCTGAGCACTATGCTCTGTACCATGCAGTATCTGAAAGGAAGGCTCTGGCCTCGTCTGGGCCCAGATAGACCCACGCTGCTACCCATGTGCTCTGACCTTCCTCACATTTCCACGACTTCAGGCAGAGCTCTGCACAGGGAGCCCCACAGCAGGGATCCTGAGCCAAGAGCAGGTGACACCCTTAAACGCCTGTTCTAATTGGTTCCTCCTCACAGACCTGATCAAAGGCACCATCAAGCGTGGCCTGACTGTGGAGGGCCTCATCATGATGGGCATCAACTACCTGGACACCTGCAGTGACTTCTGGAGGCAGCAGAAACCCATCTATGCCCGGGAGCGGGACCGGAAGCTGATGCAAAAGAAATGGCTGCGGGACCGCAAACGCCGTCCCTCGCAGACAGCCCATTACATCCTCAAGAGCCTGGAGGACATTGACATGTGTGGGTGGTATTCTCAGAAGGGCAGAGCCCTTGCTAGGTGGGGAGGGAGCAACCTAGTGGCCTGAGCCCTGGCTTCGCTGCCTGGTATCTGGTGGGAGGTGGATTCTCCCTTCAGCCTTGAGGTTGCTCCCACCTCCACCTAACGGAGCCTCTTTCCATTCCCAGTGCTGACCAGCGGCAGTGCTGAAGGCAGCCTTCAGAAAGCTGAGAAAGTGCTGAAGAAGGTGCTGGAATGGAACAAAGAAGAAGTGCCCGACAAGGATGAACTGGTTGGAAACTTGTACAGCTGCATAGGGAATGCCCAGATGGAGCTGGGGCAGATGGCAGCAGCACTGCAGAGCCACAGAAAAGACCTGGAGACCGCCAGGGAGCAGTGAGTGCCTGCGGGAGGCGAGCGAGCACTGCGGCCCGGGGCCTGTGGAGGAGCCGCTGGGCTGCCTCTGGGCCTTCTGCCAGGGCTGCTGGTGACAGAGCTCCTGTTCTCTGCCCGCCCTCCTGAGGGACACCACCCTGGGGGGAGGAGCCACCTGCCCAAGATTGAGGGGAAGGGGAAGACCTAGGCTGTCAGCTTTTATGCCACCAAAAGGGACACATTGGCCCAAAACTCCAAAAAGCTCCCAATGATCCAGTTCTTAGCTGATATTTTTATTCTTATGTCATCTCGACAAGCAGTGATCAACCCCAGACATGCCAGGTGCTGCTAGCATTGGGAACACAATAGTGGCCAGATACCAGGGCCGTTTCCTTTTCAGGTGTAAAAACAAAAGGTGACTAGCTGATAATTGTGACAAGTGTCATGAAGGAAAAGTACAGGACCTGGTGCTATTATTGCCTGGGGCGGAGCGGCCAAGAGGAGGCCTAACCAAGTGTGCAGGGCTTGGGACCCCTGGTGCGGACCAAGGGCCCGGGCTCCGGAGTCGGGCTGCCCTGGGCTATGGGACCTTCAGTCAGACACTGCATCTCTCTCACTTCAGTGTCCCCTCTGTGAAATGGGCATAGAGTAGCCCCTACCTGACAGGTGGGAGGGAGCATGCCATGCAGAAGTCCATGTAAAGATCCTAGGATGGTGCTAGACATCCACAATCAGAATGAAATCAACTCTCGCAGGAAGCAGCTGTTGCCAAGCCTTTTTGTCCCCTCTCAGAGGTACTGTTGCTTTCTGGGCTCCCTGGCTCTAACCTTTAGAGTCCTTCGTGACTTTGTCCTGCCCCATTTCCACTTGGCCCACAGTTCTGAGCCTCTCTCAGTCTCCCATCATCCCTCTGCTCTCCCAGCCTCCACTGCTCCCACACGCCACCTCCAGGGACATGCTGCTTTTCATCCATCGCACTTCTTCCCCTGATGACAGACAGGCCTCGGCCCCTCTTTGGTTGCACAATAAAACCAAATACTTTTGCTTGGCCCGCTCTGCCCCACTTCTGCACAGCCCTGCACATCAGTACTCCATTTGGGTCAAACTATTCCCTGAGCACTGTGGCTTCCTGCGCTCTCTTCCTCCCTCATCTGCACCCTCATGCCATCCACTTCTGGTTCATCTCCCCCCGGCCTGCTTCCTGTTAAGCAGGAGCATCGCACACTGGCCACTCCAGAAGTGGAAAGCAAACGACAGCTGGCTTTAGGGACGTGGCTGACTTTGAGTCCTGGCTCTGGCACTCAGAAGTTGTGTGGATTGGATTAAGCTGCTCACCTTCTCAGTATCCTCATCTCTAATGAAGGCATAATAATAACAACTCACAGGAATTGTGAGGAAGTATTGTTATTTCTTGCTATTGCTATTTCTTATTACATATTATTAAGAATAAATTGTATATAGAATTCACTGTATATACAATAAGACATGTGTCTATATAGTACCTTGAATCCAGCCATCTCCCATGCCCTAACGATGTCTACTTTTACTTCTCACCAGATATCCCTCCTACCCCCAGACCTGCATCTCCAAAACCTGAGCCCAGGTCTGATTCTAAGGCCTTTCCACTGGGGTGTACTGCCAGAGCCTTAAACTTAACATGTCCGATATGGAATCCCTTTTCCTCCTCCCTTAGAACTCTCCTTCCATGGTCCCCTATCCGTGAGGGTGGCACTTTTGGCCACTAAGTCCCCAAGAAGTCCCCAGGTGGTCTCCCAGACACCTCCGTCCCTCAGGGCCCTCACCCAGCCACCATGGCCATCCTTCCCGACTCCTGGAGCACCTTCCCTTCTCTGTTCCCCTCCCTCAGCTCACTCCTCAGGTCTTCCTCACTTCTTGCCTGCTTCACCTGACTTGGGCTCCCTGCAGTCCAGCTGGCCTTTCTGTGCAAAACAAATCCAGGCATCAGGATACATGCCCATCACCTGGTTCTGCTCAACTCAGGCCACCCTTCCTGACCTAACTTTTCCTGGTCTCTGTTGACCCAGTTCTGTCCAGGCCCTTGGGCATGTAACTCTGCTCCTGTGAGCTCCTAAACAAGACACCTTCTCTACACCAGTCCTTTCTTTATCAACTCCCTCGCACCCATCCTTCAAAATTTAAGTGGCTCCCTTTGGGAAAGTCTTCCATGCGCCCCAGGGAAGATTTTGAAATCCCTCCTCCGTGCTCTCTCTCCACACTCCCCTTGCGTCCTGTTTGCTCTGTCAGACTGTGGACTTTGGCAGGGGCTGTCATATTCCCTTTTTTTTCCCAGCCCCTGCCACGTAATGGGCATGTAATAAATGAGTGCCACGTGGCTAAATAAAGAGGTGTTCTTTAAACAATGTTCATTCCTTTTAACCCCTGCAAGCAGGCCTCCTCACAGTATTCCTTGTGAGTTGGGTGTGCCACACATGTCCCCCATGCTATTATCTGTCCCCTGTCCCTGTCTTCCCACCACTGCCCAAGCCTGTCTCAAAGCTGTGCTGCAGCTCATCTGTGTAGCTTCTTCAGTGACCCCAGCCCTCATTTCCTTCTCTGAATACAGATGATTTGATTGCATGCATTCTTATTACATATTATTATGTTGTTATTTCTTATTACATATTAAGAATTAATTCACACATTACAGCTTATTCACTCATTCCTTACACCGTTACAGAGCACCCACTCTAGAATGGGAGGCCAACATCAGGGGTGCTGTCAGAGCAGCCAGGTGTGAAGTACGGCGGAGTGGCCTCGGAGAGGCAGGTGGGAGCCCTGCCAGAGCAGAGGGGCTGTGGAGAGGACAGGGTGTCAGCAAAGTGGACAAGGGGTGGGGGAGGGTACTCTAGGCAGGAGACTGGCAGGGGTGGAGGACATGGGAGCTGTGGGATGAGGGCTGGGGGCAGTACCTGTGGGCCCTGGGAGGCCTGGATCCACTGAAGAGGAAGGACCTCCTCCTGAAGGCCCAAGGGCCCATGAGGAGTGTGTTTTTACGCTAGTGTTTAGTGTGTGATTATTCAGAACTGTGTGGTGCTGACAACAGAACTTGAAAGTCCCGTCTGCCTCCACTCCAGCTTCTCTGGAGCCACACGGAGATTGTGTGCTTCTAGCCCCTTTTCAATGTTTTTACCTACATATTTAGGTACATATATACATATGTAGGATTTTTTTTTTAAAGCAGCTCCTTTTTCCGTTTTTTAATAAGAATGTGTCATGGAAAGTGTATTATTCGTTAAATGGTTTCACAGAAAGGTATTCCAGCTCGTGTGAGAACCAACTGAACTCGAGCTCTGTGGGCAGACGCTTAGGCTGTCCAACTGTCGCCATCACACAGGGCTGCAGCACCACACGGCAGATGTGTGTCAGCATTTCTGTGGACACGGGTGGCTTGATCAGATTTGCAATTTAGGAAGGCAGGCCTAGCCACGGTGGGGAGAATGACTCCGACGGGGAGAGTTTCATGGCAGCCATGGAAGCCCATAGTCGGCAGGAGCTGAGGGGCTAGGAGAAATTGGAAAAGCCCCCTGGGAAGGGAGGAGATGCTGGTGGAGGGGATCTGAGATTGGAGGAGGGTGTTCCTATTTCATTCGTTGGGGAGGAGAATTTTTTAACAGAGAGATCAGAATGTTCCTACGGCAGTGGTACAGAACCCAGGTAGAGGGAGCACTGGTCTTTTTCTTTACAGAACTAACGTGGTCCCTTTTCAGATGACAGATGAGTACTGTGAGAAATCTAAACAATATGGGTAAATTGAAAGTTTCCATTTACTCTCATTTCCCTTTGATAATCATTGTTAATAGACTTACATTCTCTTCTTTTAAAAATGCCTGCTTTTACCAAAGGGGAGGGGTGGGGGAGGGCAGGTGCAGAGGGAGAGAGAAGGGGATCATGGGGTATCATGATTGGTGCACATGGTGTGTGGGGTCACGGGGAAGACAGTGTAGCTCAGAGAAGACAAAGAGGGACTCTGTGGCATCTTACTACACTGATGGACAGTGACTGCAATGGGGTATGGGGGGGATTCGATAATAAGGGTGAACGTAATAACCACATTGTTTTTCTTGTGAAGCCTTCATAAGAGTATACATCAATGATACCTTAATAAAAATAAATAAATAAAAAATAAAAGTAAACTCTGGAATGCAAAGTTGAAAAAAAATGCCTCTTTTTAATTAATTTTTTGGTGGCTTAAAACAACACACTCCTATTCTCTGTGGTTCTGAATGTCAGAAGTCTGCAGTTTGAAGTCTCACTGAGCTGAAATCAAGGTGTCAGCAGGGCTGTGCTCCCTCTGGAGGCTGTAGGGGAGACTCTCTCTCCTCACCTTTCCCAGTTCAGGAGCTGCACAGTGCATTCTGTGGCTCAGGGCCCCTTTCCCCCAGTCAAAGCCAGGAGCCCACCTTGTGCCTCAGGCCTGACTATTTTTTTTTCTTCTTTTTTTAAAATATATTTTATTTTATTATCATTAATCTACAATTACATGTGCAATATTATGGTTATTAAACTACCCCTTCATCAGGTCCCCTCCACCAACCCCATTACAGTCACTGTCCATCAGCGTAGTGACATGCTATAGAATCACTACTTGTCTTCTCTGAGTTGTACTGCCCTCCCCGTGCCCCCCCAACATTACATCTGCTAATCGTAATGCCCCTTTTTCCCTCTTATTCCTCCCTTCCCGCCCATTTTCCCCAGTCCCTTTCCCTTTGGTAACTATTAGTCCGTTCTTGGGTTCTGTGAGTCTGCTGCTGTTTTGTTCCTTCAGTATTTTTTCTTTGTTCTTATACTCCACATATGAGTGAAATCATTTGATACTTGTCTTTTTCGGCTTGGCTTATTTCACTGAGCATAATACCCTCTAGCTCCATCGATGTTGTTGCAAATGGTAGGATTTGTTTTCTTCTTATGGCTGAATAATATTCCATTGTGTATATGTACCACATCTTCTTTATCCATTCATCTACTGATGGACACTTAGGTTGCTTCCGTTTCTTGGCTATTGTAAATAGTGCTGCGATAAACATAGGGGTGCATCTGTCTTTTTCAAACTGGGCTGCTGCATTCTTAGGGTAAATTCCTAGGAGTGGAATTCCTGGGTCAAATGGTATTTGTATTTTGAGTTTTTTGAGGAACCTCCATACTGCTTTCCACAATGGTTGAACTAATTTGCAGTCCCACCAGCAGTGCAGGAGGGTTGTTCCCTTTTCTCCACATCCTCACCAACATTTGTTGTTGTTTGTGTTTTGGATGTTGTCCTCTGCCTATATTTTAATTGGATTATTTGCTTTTTGTTTGTTGAGGTGCGTGAGCTCTTTGTATATTTTGGATGTCAACCCCTTATCAGATATGTCATTTATGAATATATTCTCCCATACTGTAGGGTGCCTTTTTATTCTACTGATGGTGTCCTTCGCTGTACAGAAACTTTTTAGTTTAATATAGTCCCACTTTTTCATTTTTGCTTTTGTTTCCCTTGCCTGTGGAGATATGTTCATGAAGAAGTTGTTCATGTTTATATTCAGGAGAGTTTTGCCTATGTTTTTTTCCATGAGTTTTATGGTTTCATGACTTACATTCAGGTCTTTGATCCATTTCGAGTTTACTTTTGTGTATGGAGTTAGACAGTAATCCAGTTTCATTCTCTTACATGTAGCTGGCCAGTTTTTCCAACACCAGCTGCTGAAGAGGCTGTCATCTCCCCATTGTATATCCAAGGCTCCTTTATCAAATATTAATTGACTGTATATGTTTGGGTTAATGTTTGGATTTTCTATTCTGTTCCACTGGTCTGTGGGTCTGTTTTTGTGCCAATACCAAATTGTCTTGATTACTGTGGCTTTGTAGTAGAGCTTGAAGTCAGGGAGCGTAATTCCCCCTGTTTTATTCCTCCTTCTCAGGATTGCTTTGGCTATTCGGGGTCTTTTGTGGTTCCATATGAATTTTAGAATTATTTGTTCCAGTTCATTGAAGAAAGCTGTTGGTAGTTTGATAGGGATTGCATTGAATCTGTAGATTGCTTTAGGTAGTATAGCCATTTGGACAATATTTATTCTTCCTAGCCAAGAGCATGGGATGCATTTCCATTTGTTAGTGTCCTCTTTAATTTCTCTTAGGAGTGTCTTGTAGTTTTCAGAGTACAGGTCTTTCACTTCCTTCGTTAGGTTTATTCCTAGGTATTTTATTCTTTTTGATGCAATTGTGAATGGAATTGTTTTTCTGATTTCTCTTTCTGTTAGTTCATCATTAGTGTATAGGAAAGCAACAGATTTCTGTGTGTTAATTTTGTATCCTGCAACTTTGCTGAATTCAGATATTAATTCTAGTAGTTTTGGAATGGAGTCTTTAGGGTTTTTTATGTACAGTATCATGTCATCTGCAAATAGTGACAATTTGACTTCTTCTTTACCAATCTGGATGCCTTGTATGTCTTTGTTTGTCTGATTGCTGTGGCTAGGACCTCCAGTACTATGTTGAATAACAGTGGAGAGAGTGGGCATCCCTGTCTTGTTCCCGATCTTAGATGAAAAGCTTTCAGCGTCTCGCCATTTAGTATGATGTTAGCTGTGGGTTTGTCATATATAGCCTTTATGATGTTGAGGTACTTGCCGTCTATATCCATTTTGTTGAGAGTTTTAATCATGAATGGATGCTGAATTTTGTCAAATGCTTTTCAGCATCTATGGAGATGATCATGTGGTTTTTGTTCTTCTTTTTGTTGATGTGGTGGATGATGTTGATGGATTTTCGAATGTTGTACCATCCTTGCATCCCTGGGATGAATCCCACTTGATCATGGTGTATGATCTTCTTGATGTATTTTTGAATTCGGTTTGCTAATATTTTGTTGAGTATTTTTGCATCTACGTTCATCAGGGATATTGGTCTGTAATTTTCTTTTTTGGTGAGGTCTTTGCCCGGTTTGGTATTAGAGTGATGCTGGCTTCATAGAATGAGTTTGGAAGTATTCCCTCCTCTTCTATTTTTTGGAAAACTTTAAGGAGAATCGGTGTTATTTCTTCTCTATATGTCTGGTAGAATTCAGAGGTGAATCCATCAGGCCCAGGGGTTTTGTTCTTGGATAGTTTTTTGATTACCAATTCGATTTCGTCACTGGTGATTGGTCTGTTTAGTTTTCTGTTTCTTGCTTGGTCAGTCTTGGAAGGTTGTATTTTTCTAAGAAGTTGTCCATTTCTTCTATGTTTTCCAGCTTGTTAGCATATAGATTCTCATAATATTCTCTTATAATTCTTTGTATTTCTGTGGGGTCCGTCATGATTTTTCCTTTCTCATTTCTGATTGTGTTTATGTGTGTAGATTCTCTTTTCTCTTAATGAGTCTGGCTAGGGGTTTATCTATTTTGTTTATTTTTTCAAAGAACCAGCTCTTGGTTTTATTGATTTTTTCTATTGTTTTATTCTTCTCAATTTTATTTATTTCTTCTCTAATCTTATTATGTCCCTCCTTCTGGTGACTTTGGGCCTCATTTGTTCTTCTTTTTCCAATTTCAGTAATTGTGTCTTTAGACTATTCATTTGGGAATGTTCTTCCTTCTTTAAATAGGCCTGGATTGCAATGTACTTTCCTCTTAGAACTGCCTTTGCTGCGTCCCACA
>JAVSCE010016166.1:0-23733 GCA_032199065.1 Smutsia gigantea
ATTTTCTCTTTTCTTATCCCGGCCCTGTTTTCCCTTTCAGTATCAGTTCTATTAGTAAACCCTCTCTGGCTAATCTTCGATCCACATACAAAGGTATGTTCTTTGCTAACATTAATCCATATTCTCATAAAGCAGAACTGGCATTTCAGGTCTAAAGTAGGAATGAAATTGTAAAATTCGTTTCCTACAGAATCAGATTTAAGTATTCAATTAAGGAGAAATTCTGTAGAGTGATGGAGAGTTATATATCGCTTGTTACCAGTGTCTCCAAGTTCATACAAGAGGAAGCCATCCACAGTAAGATAATTCTGAAACCTCTCCCTGTTGATCCAAGATGACAGATCACCATCTTCATACTCTTAAAAAACAATACAAATTTAGTAAGTTATAGGGTAAATATAACTTTAAAATACAAGCTTCCAATCTAGCAATATATATAAAATGCCTTGACATGGGATCATAATCTTGAATTCATAAATTTCATTTTTAGGAATCTATTCTAAGCAGTCAAATGTACAAAAGGATTAATGCACCAAGCAATTCTTCACTACGGTATTATTAAAAATAGCAAAATATAAATAAAAAATAAAGGAAATAAATGAATTATCCTAAACAGGAAATAACTTAAATAATTACAGTACATACTGAGAAAGACCACTTATAGATTTTAATAGTAATTAAGTGGCAAAGCAGACCACAACACAGTATTATAGCATGACTGTAACATTTTATAAAATAAGGTATAAATAAACTGATAGAATGATAAAATAAAGGCATATATTCCTACTAGTTACCTTGGGTTGATAGTTATCCTTGGATGATGGTATTATTAGTCATTTTTTATTATAATTTCTTTATATTCTATTTTATGACATTGCTACCCCAGTTTACAACTCTTTCTCATATGTATAAGTAACACTAACATATAGAACCATATTATTTTAGCGTTTTTCTAACATCACATACTTCCTCTGCTAAGCAGAATAGAAAACATTTATAATATCCAAGAGAAATATTGTATCCTCATTAGAAGTATAATTCTGAAAAATTATTACAACTGCATGAAAAAGAAGCTAATGTAAAAGCCTGTCATATATCTGGTTGAAGAATGGATTTTAATGATTTCCTGAATGATTTGCTTTTTCTGTCACTCGCATTGCTAAACAAAACATTTTCAAGTTATGAAACCTATAAAGTAAGTGACATGACACCAATCTGAGTATTTTTGGATTTGGATAACTAACTAAAAAGGTAAACACAGAACTAGAAGTTGATTTCTGGGCCACAATCTCCATTACAGGTCACAAAAGTGATAAATCTGAAACTCACTGAAAAATAAACTTGTCTTGAACCCCTATCCCAATGCTTCTGAATTTATTAACACTAAATATTAGAATAAGCATTCAAAGTAAATCCTTTGTTTTATCTGAAGTCTTCAGGTAGGTTCTAAATGACTAGTACATGTTAGAAAATGTGTTGGCCTTTACAATAGCTATAGATACTTCATGAATCCTAAACATGGAGGCCACCCATGAAACATGGGGAGATGAGGAGGGGCACTTTCTTAGCCATGCTTACAGAACACATTCAAGTGTAACCAGATATGATAAGGCTTTTTCCAAAAAGAAACAAAGTGGCTTTCTCAGTTAAGAAACTCATAAGTGAACTAGAACAACTGATTATTTTAACTTGGGAAAAAAATCTCTTTAATCTTCTTTATAAAATAGTAAGAATACTGATCTCAAAGGATTGTTGTAATGATTAAATGAGACAATAAACACTAAGTACTCATATGAAGAGTGTAGTAAGCAAAAAGCAAGAGAAGGGAATCAGTGCAGATACGCATTATTTTTCCTTCTATTTTCATAGTGCAAGTCCCTCTTATCTCCCTTTTTAAGTCTGACGTCTAATACAGAATATTCAATAAATATCTAACAAATGAGTGAATGAGAAAATGAATGAACTTGAGACTAATTATACATCTATTCCTTTTACTAATAACATTCTTAGTTATCTCCTTTGTAATTTCAGGATATTAACTTATCTGCCCTACTCTGTACCCTCACGGATTTGGTGAAGATAAAATGAAAATCAAGTTAAGTACAGAGATAGTACCTGCTGTATAAAATAAAACAAATAAGTGGTGCTTATATATACAGCAAGAAATAAAATTCAGTTCACATTTAAAGATAAAAGATTTAGTCTTCACAACATGAAGTTTTTATTCCTTCACATTTAAAGATAATGAAGATAAAAGAATGCTTAGTCTTCACAACATGACTGTCAAGACAATTAGAATATTCTCTTTAATAAAACAAAACAATAAAAATATTCTGTTTATTAGATGTTTTTCTATTCCTGTGAATTATTGGAACAATGAAAACTTTACAGATCTCAAGTCATTCTGGTTTCTTTTGTTACAAAATAACAACACCCTAAAATGTTTCTGCAATGAATAAAATGTTTCCTATCTGTACTCTCCAACATGGTAAGCAAAAGCCACACAAGGCTACTGACTGTTTGAAATGTAGCTAGTGGGAACGAGAAACTGAATTTTCAATTTGTATTAAACTGTAATTTAGAGTACTACCAAGACTGCTGTTAGGCAACACTGCACTCACATTTGCTTTTGATGGGGCTGTGTGGTATCTAACAGATGTCCAGTTTCACTGCTTCCCTTGAAATTTAAAATATCTCCTGGTGCCAGTGAGTTTGCTGCACTGCCTGATGCACCTCAGAGCACAGTTTAGAAACTGTGTGAGTAGGTATTTGATAATGCCAAGGAATTACTGTTAATTTTGTTAAGTGTTATAATAGCATATGGTTATCTAAAAAAAAAGTTCACACTTTTTTTAAGAGATATATAATGAAACACTGACAAAATGACACAGGGATTTGAAATACTTCAACAAAGAAAAAAGTTGTTGAAGCAGATAGCAAGGTAAGGCCTTAGTAATTCTCTAACCCGGGTGATGGGTAAGTATGCAAGGTTTTATTATTTTAGCATTCTTTTTACTCTGACATGTGTTTGATAAAATAAAAATATTTAAAAAATTAAACAAGCATTTCCTTACATCATGAAGAAATGTTGAATAGCAGGTTAGTGATTACTTCTGTCAGGTTGGGAGAGAGAGGACCTAGGGTAAGGATACACCTGAGATCCATACTATGAAAATGTTTTATTTATTCACCTTTTGTGTGTCTGAAATGTTAGATTGTTTTTAAAGTTAATTCTGAATTTTTTTAAAGTAATGTACAGAAATTGCATAGGGCTCACTTCTTAAAAAGGCTAGTGACACAAGCAAAAACATGTTAATAAACATTATAATGACAGAAGACTAGATGAAAGGTAAGAAAACCCGCCAGTCATTCAACTAAGGTAATCAGTGGCTGCATTTACTACATCTTCCATTAATACCTAAAGTCCTGTAATAGAAACAGCATTTTGATTTTAAAATGTTTATATGATTTAAAATTCTGGAACTTACCATCATAAACAAAGTAAGTTTCATCTTTGAAAACGAGCACAGCAGGCATTTCCTTCAGTGTCACATACTGCAAAAATGAGAAGTGCAAATAACTCTTATCATTAAAAATATTTCACCTGTTGGCTATGATTTAAAAGATACTGAAAGATATTAGAAAAAAATTAACAATAACACTGTTACAAGCGGTTAACAAGTGTGAGGTCAATCCCAAGCTCACACAAGGACAGGCCTGACATCTCTTCATGCCTCTCCTGGCACAGTGCTCTGTCTGCTGTGGTGAAAACCACGAATAGTCTCACAATTGATAGACCTAATGATATCTCGGGAAGTAGAAATGAGAAGCACTCTGAGAGAAGCAGGGACTACAAATCATCAGAAGGTAGGGTCCACTCCTTCCCCAGCACTCCCAGGCTGACAGCGACCCTATCACTTTACCTGGGAGTCGGCATCCTCCTTTGTAAAGCAAGAACACCGAGTCCCCACCTAACCAGGGAGTTAGGAGAATCATATCTGTTAATATATGTGGGAGCAGGTTTAAAATGTAAAGTGCTTTATAAATGGAATAATTAATAATAATGGATTCATTCAGAAGGTACCTGCTTATATGTATGTTGTAATTATTTCAAAATAGCACAATTATAGTAGAGAAATCAACATCAGAGCAAAAGAGATATAACCTGGGTAAGCCACACAGAATTATTACATGATCATGGTAAGACTGAAATGTTTAACAACAAATAAGCCAGTAATTAACTAATAAAATAAAAATAACAATAAAAATAAAGACAGCTGTCCTGAGAAGATTAAAAAGGGGCAGGGTGGGGTCGGGTAAGGAAGCATATCTTAGGTAATATATCTTTCACAAAGGTGCTTAGAAGTACTTTTTACCATTCAGCACTTCTCTCTTGCAAGGATATCCCCGAGACAGACTTACTATAATATTACCAAATAGCTGAAACCTTGCAGCCATCTATTTTGACATACTCCTCTTTCCTTGTGTACTTTTAAATACACTATCTTACATTACAATTACTTGTCTACATGCCAATCTTCTCCACCCATCTTTAAATATCCTGAAGTCAAAAAATTGCCTCAATTCATCTGTATATCCCCTTATTACACTTACTGGGGTTTTCATAAATACAAGTTTAAAGCTAAGGAAGCTCTGCATCACCAAACATTAAAATTCAAACTATAGGGAGAACATAAAATCATGGGCTTTTGTTCTTTGAGAATTCACTGTGGAAGTGAAAATCCTCATATTATTCTGAAGTAGTTTTATTCCCCTAGCAGACTTTTGCGACCACTTACTCAGAAGTAAAAAGAATGACAAATACTTCTATTTGCAGGAATAATTAAAGAATAATTAAAGAAACTAGTTGAGAAGGCTAATAGTAATAATAACAATACCTAATAACCAAGAGGTATGTCCGGGTAGCAGATGCTGTTTGTGCCCACCCAGATGATTTAGGTTATATGGATTTTGATCTAAGACATCCCATGATTATATGAAGTCCAAGATGGTGTCAGGACCCAGAATGCAGCAAATCTCTCGTGCACTCCAAGTGAAACTGTCTGGAAAACTTCACAGATGAGGGTCCATCTGTGAAGATGGATTAGAATTCTCATCTCTAATACTAAAACATGGTCCACTAGACTTGGGGACAAAAATGTATTAACAGTTCTGGTTCTAGGCCTTTACATCATCTTATGATAGCCTAAGGCATTCCAGAAGAGTAGCTTATGACCTTTTGGGACCAGTGTTTGAGAATCTGATGGCAAGTATGGTTCTTCTTCTACCTTGTCATCCCTTCCCAGTCAAAAGGAAATGCATATACACAAAATACTGCAAAATGCTGTTTCAGAACAAACTAAGTACACTTCAATGGAAATTAAGTCATTAAAATCCAATTTCAAATATTACCTCAGGAACCACTTCTTCTGAGGCAGAAAAGAAATATGTATATACAATTAATTCTGAAGCTGCATCTATATATTTCTCCTGTGAAGATACAAATAGAAAAAATGTGACTTTTAAGCATTAAGATCAGAATTCATCCCTCATTAAACACTCATTGCTAAGTAGCATCACCACCTCATGTCCTCTTAATATGAAAATATAATGTGGGATATAAGCAAATGAAATACATGTTTCTAAGGCAAAAGACCATTATAACTAAGTGCTTTTATACTCTCCAAATAAAGTTCACTAAATATAAGCTCAATTCATATCTATTAACTCAAATTGATGATTAGAGGAAGAGATATGTGTGTGTATACACACATACATATAAAATAATCTTAGAACAATCTTTTGTTTTTAAAGTTACACTCAAATTGCATTCTGCCATCTCAAAGAGTAAAAATGCTAAAAAGCAATACAAAATTTAAATAACTACATCAATAATAGAAATATAAAGACAGGCAATTATTTATTTGCTTTTTATTTCTGTTTCATGTAGGTAAACACTATATAAAAAAGTATTTTTATTATAAAATACTTAGTAATACTAAGATATTTCCAATAACAGTGAAGCAGTTTTGAAGTTTTGGTGGTTTTGGAAATATAAAAAATTAAATTACAATACATCTGCATTTGTGGATTAAAAAATAAAGTCATCTGATACCTTCAAAGGTGACTCTCCACCTACGTAAACGAAAAATACACGATGTCTCTTCTGCACATGTTCAAACATTTGCTGACTTGGAAGTGGCCGAATAAGAGCCCTGTTGAAAACAAAACAAGCTTGCATTTGAATTAAAGATAGTACACAGTTCACTCCTATTTATATGATAGCTTATTGTGCCTAAGTTATAAAATTTTAATGTTATATTAACTGCATTTTAAGTGTATCACCCAATTCACATAAATCTAATAAAACTATAGCCCATGACCACTCTTACATCCATATTAAAACATAGTATCCACAATTTAATCTATAGCTTTAAAAATAAGTTTCAATTACATCCCTTTAGAGAGTACCACCTCAGCCAATATTTTGATAGGCAAACACAGAACTGTAATCCATTTAGAGTCCTCAGCTACAAACAAAACAATCCGCATGAGAATTATTTTTTCTTCCTTTCACAAGACCATTTCACACAAACATACTGTGAAATCTCATCCCAGTTATTTATAATACTATGTTAAGAATGTTTATGTCTTACTCTGTCCATTTAAATGCTATACAGTTTTAAAATACCCAATAGAGGTTAAAATCTGTTTCATGTTATTCTTTTCAGGAAAAAATAAAACGGAAAGTTATAGTCATAACAGTACATAAGAACCTCATAAAGAAAAAACAAAACTCTAGAGAGAGTTTTACTATACCAACATATTTCCAAGCCAAATGGACTGAGAAATGAATTATATAAAAGGTTATTATAAAACACATCACTTACAAAATAGTACTTAAAAAGCTAATAAAAGGGAAAGACTTCTTTTAAATGCTGTCTATCAGATATTTCCTGCACCAAATTTGCAAAAAAGAACAAAAAATATTTTGCAAAGGCAAACATATTTTCAACATGCACAATTTCTTAGATGCATTGCATCACTCTAGCCTCTATTTTAATACTTCAGTAATTAACTGGTAAGTGATGCAACTCCAGAACTGACTCTTGAAATTTCATCTGCAACACAGTCACCCTTAGTTATATCAGAAGAAACCCTTAAGCTTAAATTAAAACTCATTAAAAATTGGCAAAACCCAGAATAATCTAAATCATGGAGGAATAAAGGATATCCCACTACAATCCCCTCATATAATATAAAGTTATCTCAAATTTATTCACAGAGCAAACAAAAAATGAAATATACAACCAGTAAGAAAATACAATGAAAATTATATTAAGCTTTGCAAACGTTAATATGTAAAGATCACCCTTAATTCTGTGCCTTTTCTCAAATAAGCCAGATGGTATCATGGCACCCACCAAATCCATATCAATATGTCCTATAATATGTCCTGCCAGAGTTCTAAAAGAGTGCCTATACTTTGGAAGTCAATACAGGTATACCATGGGTACACTGCAGGTTTGGTCCCAGACTACTGCAATAAAGCAATTGTTGCAACAAGGTGAGTCAAATGAATATTTTGGTTTTTCAGTGCATATAAAAGTTATGTTTACACTTCAACTAAGTGGAGGAAATAAGTGAATTTTTAAAACATATTTTAAAATGTTAGGTTTACACTATAGTCTGTTAAATGTGCAATATCATTATGTCTAAGAAAACAACATATATACCTCAATTAAAAAATACTTTATTGCTGAAAAACGCTGTCATCTGAGCTTTCAACAAATCATACTCACTGATCACAAGTCACCATGACAAACGTATAATGAAAAACTGAATTATTGTGTCAATTATCAAAATGTGACACAGAGAGATACGAAGTGAGCAACTGCTGTTGGAAAAATAATGCTGATAGACTTGCTCAATGTTGGGTTACCATTAACCTTCAATTTGTAAAAGAAAAGTTATCTGCAAAGTGCAATAAAGCACAACAAAACAAGGTATGCCTGTATAAGTTAACTTATCTTGATTAATATTCTCTTCAAGAAGTTCCACATAATCACATTAAATAATTATAAGCACCAACTTTCTTTATACCCCAGTGGAGTGTAGATTAAAAAAACAAAATCACCACGTTCAAGCCACCAGGAAATGCTTATGCAAGATTCTCTTTCCTTATCAGTAAAACCTCAGAGATTTGTAGCTCGAACAGATCTCTGGGTTCTAACTGTATCATATTCTAAGCAAAATGTGCACTAATACCTCACAGTTGGCATAAAGTAGCATTAGGACAAGTATTTTAGCTATATCTGCAAGGCATTTTCCAGTATCACAGGCTAGGGACTGGAGCCCAAGTCTATGCAGGACAACTAGACTGTGGGGGTTTCTTTAAAACTGAAATTTGGTAAGAAGAAAAGCAAACCAATGTGAGCCATGCAGTACAGAAGAAAATTATAATAAAGTAAAAATTAAGATTTCACAAAGTTGTTAGAAGTAATCAAATTTTGAAAATGTATTACAAATCCAAAGGGAGAAAAAAAAACTTCACATTCAATGAGTTTAAATGTGAGATTAGTGAGTATACAAATCATGGTCCCTTTTCTCCCTTTCAATCCTATAATACAATCCTATAATAAACAGGCAATTTTTATTTAGGTTAAGTACTTAAAAAATGTGCATTCAGTATGGTCTTTCAAAATACATTTAATTTGCAGGTATTAATATTATATAAAAAAGGCCTTTCCTAGTAAGAACTTACCCAGATACTCTGTGAGCAAACTCAATAATATCATCTTTAGTTCGTGGTCCTCTATAATTATATGCCAAGTCCCCCTTTAATCTTAAAAAAAAAAAGGCAAAAGCCTGGATTATTACAACTGCTACAGTACTTAATGCTAATCACTCTTTTGTAACATAAAATTACAGTATGTGAAACAGTAAATGCAGGAGTTTTAAAAGTAGCCTAACTGTGTAAAATACAACAGGCAACTGTCTTCAGGGGACCAACAACTCAAAATATAAAGAAAAAGGCTGTGTTCTATTAAAATTACATGAAAATATTTTACTCTGTATTTGATAGCTGCATTGTGTCTATTCCTTCTGAAAAATGAATAATCTACACATTAAAGAGTTTGTCAAAGCACTATAATTTTCTATTACAAGGTAAGTAAAAGGACAGGGAATTAAAAGTATTTTGGTGCAGATAAAATGAATTTTAAGCAATACAACATAACAGTTACTTGATAGATACTCTAATTTAACAGAGTAAAACAGTGAACAGAACACTTCTAAAAAATTAGGTAATTTTCCAAAAGTCTGCCAATGAATTCTGTGTCCAACTAACTGAGATAAAAAAATTGTCAAAGCACAATAGAACATCTATAGTTAAACAGAAAAGAATAGAAAGGATAATTTACTTAACACAAGAAGGTAAAAGAACTTAGCAAAATTTTTTAAAAAGTGGGGGAAGGAGGAAGGTCAGCACAAAACCCAGGAAATAAAATTTAACTAGAATTAGTGAAACTGTGAAGTTTGATATTTTAAAATACTGAAATAAAAACTTAGTTTGTAATAAAAATAAATTTAAAAATAATTTCTAAACTCCCATATTACCAAAATAAGGATGGAGCTCATGAGAAAATTCAATAAATTCATGATTATACTTTATAATTATGTAATAAATCCTTTAGAATTATCACACCATTTCTCCCAACTTAAGCTCTCTACACTAGACTGGATCAAAACCTACTGATTAGAATTAACATCCATCAATGATTCTCTGTATTTCATCTCTAATAAGTATTTAATCGTAGAAATGTAAAATTTATTAGGAGATGAAATTCACATGTTAAAGCAAAATATACTCTTGATCTCCACGAGAGTAAAAGACCTTTTTTAATGCACACATGTACACCTTGTCCTGCACAGTGCCTGCCACATAGTAAGCATTCAAAACAGGTTAGGGGATTAGCCATGAACACCACATTACTTAAATACCAAGAAAAACATAAAGATACAGCCCTTCTCCTTTGATCACACACTGCACCTAGAAAGAACAGTGGAACCCAAATCTTTAATCCTCCAAGGAAGCTACTAGAAATTAATACAATAAGACGTAAGTAGAGTGAACTAATAAAAATACACATATAAACATACAACACTCAACTTACAGCTTAATTGTTGGATAACCTCGAACTCCAAACTCTGAAGCAATGCCTTGATAAGAAAAAGAATAAATAATTCTAAATTTTTTTAAATGAGAAACTAGGTAATAAATGAGCCTTTTACTTAAAAAATATAGAGAATTCTATGAACCCATATATAGTTCTTAAGTCTTAAGAAAGGAATATAAACACACACAAAAAAGAAAAAAACGACATTCTTGTACAAAGCTATTAATAATCTAACCTATGGCCTGCACAAACGGCAATGACAAAATAAGAAATAAATGCCAAAAAAAGTTAAAATCTTATCTCTAAAGTACTTATTTTAAAAGATACTGTTGTTAAAATATGTATAGGTTTTTGTAACCACCTATGATGTAAAAGCAACTTTATCTACTTGTTTCAACAGTTTCTCCTTTTGTAATGACCTACAATAACTCCAATTATCTCAAAGATTATTCTCAAACCCTCATGTTAGTTCCAGTGAGATACAGTTGCTATGGTGATATATTTTTGAAGGAAAGAAGAAACAAAAATGAAAACAATATAAAATTAGGACTGAAGAGGTAGAGGATCACTGTAGCAATTAATACTACATTACATTACAGATTCAAGGCAACTAGGACAGGAAAAGATGAAATTAAATATTCCCAGTTATTAGACAATATAAAACATATTTGCACAACTATACTAGTATATGCAGAGTATATTGTATTTCTCATATGAGTTTTCCCTTTGTTAATTTTCCTTAATTCTAGGATATTTTCTTATCACAGCTGGGTGTAAAGAAACTACTTATGAGTAAAAATACAGCAATGATTTAGGGAAGATTATATGAATAAAGTAGGTTCTTAAAGCCCCCTCCCCTCAAATTAAGCAGGAAGAAAAATACAAGCCCTTATTACTTTCAACTAAAACTCATTAAAAACTGCCAAAGTGTAAGACTAATATAATTGACTGGAGGGGGGCGTAAATCCTGCTACAATTCTTTATGTAATTTATTGTAAAACAACTCAAAAGAAAATGAACTATGCAATCAGTGGGAAAATACAGTGGGGTAATTTACAGCCTGATGTTACGGTTCTCATAATAGGCTTCAGAGAGAAAATCCCAGCTCCACATTAAACCCCATCATTTCATTTCAGTGACCTCAGTTTTCACATCTCTTAAGATGGAGATGTAGAATACCACCCACTCTAGAGTCCCCTGGCTCCTTGAGCATTAACCTTTATTTCTGGTCTAAGTTCAATTGACAATGACTCCTAAAACTTCAAACTTAGATTTCCCTAGAAAAAAAATGGTTGTAAAATACAAAAACACAGAAACAAAACATGGGTTACAGACATGTAATGACCCAGGTTAGGATACCAGCTTCTCCATTTACTATCTATGCAGCTCTACATAAGTTCCTTCTCCGATCCTGCTTTCCTTTCTGAGAATAACACTCACCTTGTAGGGCTATGTATGGGTGGATTTTAAAATGAGAAAACATGTGGGAAAGAACCTAAGAGATTCTGGCATATAGATACCCTCAAATGTTACGTTCATTTCCTTTCTATTCTTAATCCTGATCTCATTATTAAATTATTTTCTGACAAATCATTGTACAGATATTTTAATAAGAACTAGTACATGTAGAATATCTTAAAACTGGCTTTAATATACCTTCAACTACAACTCAATTGAGTTTTGTGAGGGGGAAGGCTGCTAATGTTATTTAAAAATTTTTAATACATGGGAAGATTTGGTAACTTGTTCGAAAGCAAGCATTGTTTAGGTAGCAGGGCTGAGATTGAAAATCAAGTCTAAGTTTAAATTTTTTCTTTTTAGAAAAGAATCATTTATATAGAAAATAGATCAATTCCTTCACAAATTGAAGAATCCGTTTGTAACATGAATAACTTCTGAAATTTTGTAATTTTAAATACTCATAAATGATATTAAACATGAAGCCCTCTATTTAATTTCTGATTTCTGCTTGAATGATAATGGCTTGATGGTAGAGATAGGCTTGGGTGTGAATCATGGTGACCTTGGATTCTGGGCTTAATGTTGCCTCTAACTTTGGTGTAAAATTAGTCATTTCACCGCCAATTACCTTCTGCTACTTCATCTAAACAATGGCAGGGAGAATAGAAGTGAGGAGTTAAGACTTAATATGAAGTCCTGATTAGCTAAGACTATGATTTTTTTCTTAGTATTTATTGATTGTCTCTAAGTATCTAACATGAAAAGGGAATAAATATAGTGGTTGTTCTGTGGGCAGTTCTGCCCTCCAGGAGACACTGGGCAACATCTGGAGGCAATTTTGGTTGCTGTAACTTGCTAACAGTGTCTAGTGGGTCACCAGGCATGCTGCTAAATGTCCTACTGTGCACAGGAACCCTTCCCCCAAACAAAGAATTATCTGACCCAAAACGTCAATAGTACTGAAGTTGAGCAACCCTGAAATACAGTCATTGACCAGAAGATCTTATAACCTAGAAAGGTAAAACTAATTTGCACATATGATCTGTGAAAAGGAAATCACAGTAAGAATGTTTTGGCTAAATGCTGTTGGAAGTTTATACATCTTAGAGAGGTAAGAAATGATCTTTATCATAAAATGATGTCACATTTACACTGAGGAATAAATAGAATTTCAGTGATTTCATAATTGAAATCAGAATACCACTACAGGTAGCATCATAATGCATTTTAATTTCTGGGTAGGAAACAATTTTAGTACTCATTTTTAAATGTACAAAAAAGGCAAAATTACATATCTGAATTCACATTAGATGTTATGCACATTTTTACATTGATTATAGTATTAGTTAATTCCATGTATCAAGAAGTTTTTGGTACAATTCTAAATACACAGGGCAATATAAATAGTAATTCAAATTTCTCTAGTTCAAGAATTCTATACACGGAAATTGGTTGGACTGTGATGACATTTGCTTCCAGTCTCTGCAATTACAGGTTGAGAAATAAGCTACCTTCAAATACTGTAAGAGATTTCTTACATTTGGTCACTGGATAATTCTATCCCACCCCAAACCACAATCCTATTAATAATTACCATCCATGAAAATGAAAATAACATCTAATTTTTTATTGGATTTGAAATATAGTTTACATACAATATTACATTGGTTTCAGATAAACACCTTAGTGATTCACCAATGATACACATACTAAATGTTCACCATGACAAGTGTAACTGCCATGTGTCCCAGCATGTGAACAGATGAAAGGGAAGATGATACCCTCACTCTGAGATTCTCCAACTTCAGGGGGCCACAGAGCCACCTTAAATCATGCCAAAACACAGATTTTGGGGCCCAGCCTCAAAGATTTTTGTTTGGTTGGGCAGGAGTGGGTCTTTGGAATCTGGATTTATACTGAGCACCCAGGTAATCCTACTGCAGGTAGGCTGCAGACTAAATGCTGAGAAGTGACCAATGGACATGGAAGAGCTACCTATGAAACAGCCAACCCCGCATGACTCAATAGTAAGACACAGACTCATGTGGACCGACAGCTTTAAAAATTCATTCCTTTACCTGTTTGATTCCATGTTATATTAAAATGCTTATATTAGAGTTCCTTGAAGTATTTAAGGAACCTTTAAGAATTATATGCCAAAAATCTATTTGTGATCTCTAGACAGTAGTTTCTGAATAATTTTTTTTAATACTAGGAAGATAATTCTTTCTCTCCACAGCACACGAAAACCTCCTCAATTTTATAACAACATGGAAAGTGCATCCATCATGGACGTCAAGTGCAATCTAACACCAGATAATTTACTTATGCTTACTGGTTACTGTCTCTCTCTCCCCCGGGAATATAAACTCCATGAGAGTAGAAGTTTGTCTGTTTTGCTCACTGATGTATCACCAATGCGTAGAATGTGCCTGGCATATCCTGGCATATGGTAAGTACTCATTAAGTATCTGCTGAATGAATTTGGACTCTCCAACTTTTTGACAAAAGGATGACTTTCCAATAAACGATGTGTGTATGATTCAAATAGTCACAAGGATTTAGAAGCGAGCAGCACTTGCAGGCTGAGGATGAGGTTGAGAGGGGGGAGGTTTAGTATTTCACATCCAAGGGGTAAAGTAAACACCAGTTCCCCTTTTCTTTCCCCAAAGCTGTATGGTTTGCTGGCAATCTGTGCTGTGCATCTTTCATAGAGGGGGGTTTTTGTCCTATTAATTCAACATAACGTATAACACAATGCTTAATGAACAAGAGATAAAAACCAATCATACATCAGAAGCAAAAACTTAACCTTTTAATGGTTTATACCAAATTAAGTAAGTCCCACCATAGAGTACTTAAAAAGCTACAAACTAATTGAAATATTAAGAACTGTAAAGAACATTGTTTTTTAGATCACAGCACTTAAAACACTTTGTTCTCTAAGCCACTCAGAAACAAAGTCTTAGCTATTTTTTCCCTAATTATAATGCCACTGAATAAACAGTGGCACACAGGGACATATAATACATACTGAATAATAAACTAATGAATCATATACTATAAAAAATTGAGTTAATGTAAACTATTACCACTGTAGCATCACAAGAGTAATTCAGCAGTAAGATTTTTACTGATTTATAGATATTGTTTTTCTCACTGTTTCTTTATACTTCTACATTCCTTTATGCATTTTTTTTACTGTATTACTCCATTGAATGACTCAAGTGATCACAAGAATTGGCCGTGTTTCAAGACTTTACTGTACTTGGTGGCTTGTTCATATTATTCCTCTGTTAGACTGTAAGCATTTCCAAAATGAGAAGCATTTGTTTTCGTATTTCTTTAAACTCTAGAGACTAGTACAGGGCTTGACAAACAGTAGTTAGTAAATCTGATTGACTGAATATGAATGAATGTATGTGTATGCATGTTTAATCGACATATATAGCAACATATATTCCAGACACAAGAACACTTTCATGAGCAACAGTTGAAAGGAATAATTTCTTAAACATTGTTAAAAGCTTATTTCAATAACCATTCAAGCATATTATTCTCTCTCGTGCCAACTGCTCTCTTCTCCCTCAAAGTCTCACTCACTCGTGTGTGTGACTCAGTGATTCCCGCTCTGACATCTCACATCTCACCTGCACAGTAGTTCCCTGTGCCCAAACATTCATAAAGCAAAATAACATAAATTCAAAATAGTTGCTAACATGAAACACACACAGTTAAGTTAATCATTCTTTTTTCATATAATGGTGTAGTCCAGTAACTATACTAAAAATCTTATACTTTTATTTTTGATGGCTCTTCTCTGTACCACAGGCTGGTCTATCACATCTGTGATTTCATCCTTGAGCAGCATCCTACACCAAGATGCATACAAAAGTCAACTTTGATGATCTTGTCTCCACTGCTCTTCTTTTCCAACCTATATGTTGCTTCCAGAAACATTTTTATCAAGTTATTTGACTTCTCAAAAATGTGTATTGCCTCTTAGTTGACAACTGATAAAATCCAAACACTCTGTCTGACTTGGGAGACCCTTAAAATCTGGTCTTATCCCTTAGCATCTTAGATGTGCTAGCCACTGCACTAAGTATTTTGAATATCAAATATTAATGCAATCCTGAGGATTACCACTCTCCCATTTATAGATATGGAAACTAAATAACACTTCCCCAAAGTCACAAGGGTAGGACATGGCAGAGTTGGAATTAAAACACAGGTCTGTCTTGTTCCAAAGTTGTATCCCGCATATAATCCTGATTTCCTAAAAAGAAATATGCATTACATCTTTCCATTTTCCTCACTGATTAAAGGGAAAGAGAATCTATATTTATACCACAAGGGACTTGACATGTGCTATTTCATTCAAATCTCAAAAGTAACCAATAAAAGGCACTTGGCAATAAATTTTTACCAACATGGACAAAGCTTAGAGATAAGAAACTCTCCCCGTGCTACACTGCGAAGGCAGCAGGCAGAACCAGGATGCGAATCCAGCTCTGCTTTCTGACGCCACGCTCTTTCCACATGTCTACAATACCACACACTTCAGTAACCTAATTTCTCTTCTCAAATCCTGAAGACAGGCATGAATAGACTTTTTCTTTAAAGGGTCAGATAATAAATATTTAGGCTTTGGGGCATATAGTCTTGGTTAGAATTACTCAACTCTCAACTCTGCCACTGGAACACAGAAATAGCCACAGATAATAGTAAACAAATGTATGTGGTGTGTCCTATGCATAGAGTTCTATTTACAAAACCGAGCAGTGGCCCAGATTTCACCCATGGGCTGTAGTGTGCCAACCTCCGCTTTAAGATGTTCTTCTGTCTGTGCACTTATTAAGCTCATTTTCACCTCTAACACTGTGCTTTAATATATGCTCTAATGTGAATATATTCCGGATACTCACTTGTATTTATCCAAACTCATCTCACCTTCCAAGCTCCTATTTATTCCTCTACCATGCCATCTTAGGCTACTCAGACAAAAGACTCATTCTTAATTCACAGAGCAATATCCATAGCTTAACACTTGAATTTCTTAGATGCCTCAGGTAAACTGATTATCTCAAGTGGATTCAAAGGAGTAACAAGGGCTTATACATCTACGTTAGGCATTAAATTACCATGTTCTGCTTATTACACATTCAATGGCTAACTCATTTAACTCATGAACTATATACAGTCTTGTATTATTAAAATAACTTGAATTTTACATAACAAAAAATAATATTTCTTCCTCCTACCTTGAATACTGCTTCATGCAATTAAAACATTTTTATTATTGGAACAGTAAAACAGAAAACTGAGTAAATGCTTACTAGAATAGGAAGTAGCGTCCATCTTTCCAACTTTAACTGGAGAGCCAATGCTTTTCATCTCAAGGGCAACTTCATTCCAAATTGGTTCCAGTTTTTTACAATGGCCACACCATGGTGCATAAAACTTATTAAAAAAAAAAAGGCACTAAAATATTGTGGCTATCAAATTTTTAAAGAATTTCTTTGACTAAAGGCTCTGATGATAATAACCTGTTTCAGTCAATAATGTCTAATTTTTAAAGTGGTTACATAATAAGAGATAAAATACACACATAAGCCTAGATAAACTCCTAGTATATACTTCCACAGATAGTACTTCATTTAAAATGATTATTGATACCTAAAATAGATATATAATTTACAATAAAAAGTCTTTGTTTCAAAGTTGAGCATCTGTTATACATAAAATGAACCCACCAAATACACACACTCTTTCACTGTTAATGATGAACAGCAATCTATTTCTATTATAAAAATAGAAAATCATAGTAAGTTACAATACAGAAATTGTAATATGAAAATCACAAGAGGTGCCTTTGCTACTCTGACCATTGGTAAGATATGGGAGGTCATTAGATGGTTGGTCTGGCACAGGAACAAGTCAGGTTAATTTATCTAAAACCACAGTTCTTCCCTCTCCTGCAGAAGCACCAGACGGTGGGGCAGTACTTAGACTCCTCTAGTTAAAAGGTTTAAAAAACTGCTTGTTGTACTTTCATGAAATAAGATTTATCTATTTTTTAACATGATTGTATGGAAATGTTCAAACATACACAAAAGGAGAGAGAAAGAATTAAACAGTGGGCCCTCATGCCCCCTTGCCTGGCTTCAGTAATTGTCAACTGGGCTATTCTTATTCCATCTCTTTTGGTGCCATGCTTCTTTTTTACCATGTTAAAGGACATGTTAAAAGGAATCCCAAGACTTAAATACACTTCAAACTTGAAAGCAAGGAAGGAAAATGAAAATTTGATTTTGTTCCCTATTAAGATGAAAATATGATTTTGATTGTCAGTTGCTATTAACATATTCAATCTCTTGGACAATATGAGAAAACAAGAGTACATTCTGTAATAAAATCACACCATAATCTCTCTCAGACATAATCCACAAGTAAACCTCATCAGAATTTCATTAAAACAGGTTCTCTTACAAGGAAACTTAAGGTTCTGAGGTTCATTTTAATACAAAAACCTGAATAGTACTACCTGAGAAAAATTAAGTAATATACATAGGCACTAACTACATGGCAGCTGATCCTTGAACAACACAGTAGGGGTTTGGGGCACTGAACCCTGGGCACTTGAAAATCGGCATTATAACTTTTGACCCCCCAAAACTTAATTACTAATAGCCTACTGTTGACTGGAAGCCTTACTGATAATATAGTCAACTGACATATATTTTGTATGTTATATGTATTATATACTGTATTCTTAAAATAAAGCTAGAAAAAATACTTTTTCAAATTGTTGCAAATCTCCAAAAGACTTTCCAGTATATTTATTGAAAAAAAAATCCACGTATAAATGGACCTGTGCAGTTCAAACTATGTTGTTTAAGGGTCAACTGTATACCATATTTGTGTGGAGGAGAATAGAAAATAACACTTAAAAGGTAGGAGTAGTTAATCAGTACAAAAAATTTATATACTCACATCCACAAGCCAGATGTCATCTTTTCGATTGTCTTTAAACCTTAAAAACAAAAATATGAAAATAAAGCTTTGATTATATGTTTGTTTCTACTTTACAATTGTACAGGTGAGAATAATAAGTTGATAAATATAGGAGCATGGAACAAATTCTTTCAATAAATTTTTAAAATTTTTACTCAGTGACCTGTAAATCTTATCCATTAAACATCTTAATAGAAGTTGAGAACAGTTAAAGTAATTAGGAGTAAAGGATCAAAAAAATTAAAGTGGGACTGGAAAGAAACAGAGATACATGCATGAGCTCTTAGTCCCTCTACTCCACTTGAACCTGTGCATTGCAGTCAACAAAGGAGCAGAGGCTGCTATTCTTACAAAGGTCTGCTTGCAAGATTGGCCCTTGGCTGACATCTGGGAACTAGAATTTCAGGAAGGTTCCCTTTTCCTGATAAGGGTGGCTCACTGTTCCTACACTGTACAAACAAGGTGGTTTTATGATGAACAGCTACTTTCATCATAAAAAGGGACTGTGAAATTTTGGTACACACTAGGAGAGGGGTGATTACATGACGAACCCCCAATAAAAATCCCTGACTACTGAGTCTTTAATGAACTTCCTTGATAAATAACATTTCACACAAATGGTCACAACTCCCGATGGAGGAATGGAACATGTCCTACGTGACCCTACTGGGAGAGGACTCCTGAAAACCTGTTCCTGATTTCCGCTGGAATTTGCGCCAATGTGCCTTTTCCCTTTGTCGATTTCGCTTTCTGTGTCCTTTCACTGCCATAAATCATGGCTGTGACTTCAAAGACAGGCTGAATCCTGTGACTCCTCCTAGTCAATCATGAAACCGGGGGTGCTTTTGGGGAACCTGACACCACACCTACAAAAAATTTCCTAAAACACAGTTCTGTTCTTGTTACTCTTATTTGACACCTTCTAGGCCCCTCCTACCACCTACCAAAAAAAGTACAAACTGCTACACTTTCCTGGCTCAACTTTTCTTCCCCTCAAATGTAAGCACCCTATGATTTCCAATCAAACTATTTATCACAGCTAAGTTCACAATGTTCACTTGACTTTCTACAATCTTTCATGTTCAAATCCTATCCAACTGAAAGCATCGGTTACTCTTTTATATACTGGTAACTATCCCATGGGGCTACCAAGGTAAACTGGCACAGCCATCCTAAGCAAATTGTTGAACTAGACACCTCTAACTGATGGTCATTATGCTTGAGGCAGAAACTTGTGCTCTGCACGCAGTGGCAAAAGGAGGAGGTACTGTCTCCCACTTCTTCAAGTTTAATAGCCTTCTTCATATTCCATTTAAGTCTCTGGGGGAGTTGAGGGGTATGCAAGCCCCTTACAGGGTCCCTGAAGGAGACCAAAGAGTCGATAATTGTAAAAGGGCATACAACTGAAGGAAGGGGGCAGACAACCTGGTCAAACATGCAGTACCCGACTGAGGAGCTGCCGCAGAGTCCCTCCACTGCTCGCCTGAATGTGTAGTCCAGACTGGGGTAATCCTGCCCCCTGCCATTATCTGATTAGGCCTATCCTTTAATTGTTCATTCAAATGCTCAACCATCCTGTGAATCAGAGGTGACATGGAGCATGGCGAGTCCATTGTATATCCCATGTCTGGGACCAGTGAGGTACAGCATGGGATGCAAATCCAGGGCCATTACCAGGGAACCTGAACAGGAAAAAATATGGTCTTGCAGGGTCTGGAGAGTGTGGCCAGAATCAGTGGAAGACATGGGAAAGCTAGGCCAAACCCAAAGAAAGTGTTGACTGCAATCAGATTCCAGCGGAACACTAAGGATGGGCTGAGGGGCCCAACCTATCTGCTGAGAATGCCCTGGCCCACTGACTTAAAGCAATCTGATGCTGGACAGTATTATCAGCCTTGACCAGGGTCTGACAAGCTGGAGCTTTCTCATGCTGTTGTGTCTTCTCACAACAGTGGTGGTCTGTGCATGCCAGCCCAATCTAGGATGATGTCTGAATTTCTATGGGTCATCCAGGAAACAATTAGCTGCCCATCTGCTTGCTCTAGGGTGAAGAACAATTCAGTTTCCAGTTTACCTGGTAAGTATAATATGCTCACTGGTTGTTTCCCCCTGTCAGCATAGGGGCCTTTCTTATGAACATCCACATAGGTATCAAAACAGTTATTAAGAGTAGAAATGATCTTTATCCAAGTCTCACCTCCATAGGAGGTCCTGTTTTATATGCCACACAACCAAATGGCCAAGCCATCCCATACAGCCTATCACAATGAAAATACTGCAGGATTTATTTGCCAGGCTAGAGCAAAGAGTGGAAGATGGGGGGACAGTGGGGCAAATAATCTCACAGTCTTCCACATTGCATGAAACTGCCATTGTGCAAGGGTCCTTTACCAGGTTCGGTAAAGGACAGGTCTCTCTCAGGTTGGATGGTAGCCACACTCAATCCAATCCACCCCAATACAAGTTAACCAGGAGGAGCTAACAGGGAACCAGGTCCATCGGTGGTCCAGAAGGGGCCAGACGAGGCAGTGGCTCCTTGGGTGTTATTCCTGGAAGGTGGAGGGGCCCTCCAAGATCTTTCCATGGAGTTACAAGACTCCAACTGGGCTCCTGTAAGTGCAATTTCCACTTCACGAGAGATTTAGAGCTGTTGTTCTTCACCTACATGACTGTATTTTTTGCTTGTGAACTGACTACAGCACTGGTCCGCCAAAGAGAGTAATTGTCTTTCAAAGGGCATGTACTTTTCAGGCAACTTGGGGAACTTATGGGTCCATGCTGGCCTATGGCATTGTCCTTCTGCCATAAGCTCGTCAGTGAACTGACAGGTTGCTGAGACATGTAATTCAAATGACAGATGTGGATTAGTACGGCAGCAGCCTAGTGGCCTGCTGGAAGGCCTCCGGGGTATCTGTTTGGGGGCCCATTCACAGGCAGCTGCCTTTCCGGGAGCCCGGTAGATGGGTACCATCAAGATCCTCACATAGGTGATGTTACAGCATCAGTAGCCAAATAGGCCCACCAATCCCTGGGCCTTGTTTTTTATTTTTGGGGTCAGAAAGGTCCAAAAGTTTGGTAATGACCTCCTCTGGAATGAGCTGCAATACCACTTCCCAGATCATGCCCAGGAATTTCAGTTGGGTACTAGGTCCTTGTACCTTGTCTGTGTTAATGGCCCAGCTGGCTTGCCACTTGTGAGTCATTATGCCATCCAGTCCTTGCACGGCAGCGCCCTTGTTTGGGCCTCTAGGAGGTTTTCATCAACATGGAAAGCCAGCGTTCTGTCTAGGAGTAGACTTTTTCCAGACCGTGGCCTACCTACTGATAGCGACAGGTGGGGAATTTAGGACACCTTTGTGGGAGGACATTAAAGATGCGCCAGAATTCACTCCATGTGAAGGAAATCAATCCTGATCAGTGCTCATCAGCCCAGAGAGGGATGCTGGAAAAGGCATTTGTGATGTCAATTGCTTCCGACCAAGCTCCCTCCAGTAGCCTCTTCATGATGCCAGTTATCACCAGTGTCAAGAGCAGCACTATGGTATTGAGGCACCTACAATCAAGGGCAAGTCTCCTGGAACCCAAGGCCTTATTCACACAGTGGACAGGCTACTGATGGAGAAACTGTCTCACAGAGCACTTTGTCTTGCTTCAGCCTAACAGTCAGGGCAGTTATTTCTTTACTTGCCAGGCAGCTGATACTGTTTTGGGGAGACAATGGCACTAGGAACTGGTGGCCACATAGGTTCACATGCTCCAGTAAGGTCCTCCACATGCTCCACTAAGATGGCCTTAATTGCAGCAATTCCCACTGGGGCCTGGGGAGAAAGGTGACCGGGTATACACATAGATGGTACATTTACACCAATATACATTCAGCAGTTGGGGCTTGTAAGTACTCACCCAGAACCAGGCCTGGGCAAGGGTACTGGAACTGGTCTGTACAGACTCAAGACTAAAGAGCATTGGATTATTCTCTTCCTCCTGGTAGCAGGGGCCACAGGAATCACACTCATCGGTGCACTGATATACAAAAGGCCCAAGAAGTGCCATTCTCCCCACCTTCCCAATGAACTCTGACCCTGGCATAGGTCCTCCAGCCAGCCCTGGGAACAAGAGGTCCTAACACCTTGTCAAAGGTCTGGAAATTTTTTATTTAAGATGTGAACTGTGTCACACACCAATGGAACTGACTTTGTGAGGCTTAACCAGGTCTGGTAACAAGCAGGAGCATTACAGGCAACCCCACCATCTGAGCCTGTTAACAGTCTCATTATCCACTATTCCTAATTCCTTGCTGCACACCCAAGGAATCACCAGGGTGGCTTGCAGGACTGCTATAGCCTCTAGCACCCAGCTGAGGGAGGTGAGGGTCTGGGTGTCTGTGCATGCTTATCCCCTTCCTGCTCCTCAAGGTCACCCATTAGGGCATTCTAAAGGTTTGTGACACACTCCTCAAAACACTGCTAAGTTTAACAAGATTACCTCACTATTAATGACAGTTCTCCTCAGAATCAAGAAGTCCCTAGATAATGCCTAGCCCTCTAGATAATGCCTAGCCCTCGCCACTGGCCATTAGCACAGCCGGTGAAGTGCTCCACGGACCCTCAGGCTTCTTACTCTTCAAGAACCACACTGTGCTTACCTGACCACTTGGCTGCTGTACCAGTTCTGTCATGTAGAGGTGGTTAGTTAGGACGACAAGCCAAATGGAAAACAATCAAGGCTTTATTCACTTACTGTGACAGTGCAAGCCAAGAGGGAAAAAAAAAGGCACCAGCTCCTCAAGGTCATTTCTCCCAGTGGAGCAGCACCAGGCAAGAGTCAGGCAGATGCAGCACAGACAAGGAAATTCATCTCATGCAGAGGAGCACTAAGCAATAGTGTCTGCTGCCTTATGGACCCAGAGGCAAGGGAAGGGAGTGGGAAACGGACAAGTGTAGAAAGGTACTGAGTCCAAGTGGGGAAAAGGGTCTCAGCTGAACCCCTAGATAAGGAGATCTCAGCAGAGGTGCCTAGAAACTGCTTCAGGTGAGGCCCCCAGTAAGAGGAGGCCTCCAAAAGAGGCAAATGGGCT
>JAVSCE010016168.1:0-24814 GCA_032199065.1 Smutsia gigantea
GGTGATGTCTCGGCACTCTCACTGCTGCACTCCAGGCTTCCAGCCATCTAACCGCGGGGCCCGCTTCAGAGTAGAAGGGGGCAACCGAGTAGGAAGCGTCAGGCAAAAAGAAAGTTGGGTGTAAGGGGGGCTTAATATCGGAACCCTCTATGTGTCCCATGCCCCTGCTCTGGGCGCAGCCATAGGCCCTCACTGCAGGCGGCCGCGTTTTCCTTAGCCCGGTACCGGCAGCCCTGATCTCCCGGCGCTCTGAACCCCCGGGTGCCTCCCTCCTCAGCAGCGCATTCCGGTGAACCAGCTTCCAAACCCTCTGCTCACCTCCCAGCCCCGCGACCCCTACAGCGCCTTGTGCACCCGCCGTCCAGCAGCACCCAGCCGCACAGTGCACAGCGCGCCGGGCGCGGAGCTGGGGTTCCGGTGCCGAGTCCCCGGGAGCGCTCGTGGCTGCGCAGGCGCGGAACCAGCGGCCAGCAGGGAGCGACAGCTGAGGCGGCGCGGCGCGTCTGCGTTCCCGTGGCAACGCGGTGCACAGACGCTTGCGGAGCTGCGCGCGCGCCATGTGCTTTGGCGAAGGCGGTAAGGGGACTGAGATATAGAGTCAAAAATGAGAAAAGGGGGAAGAGTTGGGGTCTGGGAACGACGCGGCAGTAGCTCCTGTCGCACCCTGCATGGAGTTTGGTCTGGATTTGGTTAGGAGCTTGGTGCGGCCCAGCCCTCTGCCTGCCTTCCCATACCCCACCCGCCCCACAGTGCTGACTTAGACCTGGGGCCACCCCTCATGTGGAGTTTCTCCTCTTTCTTGACCTTCAGAGACGAAGCTGGTTAACTACCCCTTTGGGACATGTCAGCAGAGGAAGCTCTTTCCTCACTTCCATCCCCCAAACTTCTTGGGGAACAAGTGTCTCCCTCTTAGGGGCATGCCCCACAGAGGGCCTGGATGCTACATAGCAGAAGATGTGAGTATTCACCTTCCCCTCGTGGGGCTCAGTTCCTGACTACCTAAGGTTGCCCTAGTTTGTGGAAGAAAAGCTCTCTGGGATTTGTGATCTTTGGGGTCGCAAGCTGAGAAGGAGCCCTGGACCAGTGCAGCCAGCAGTCAGGGCCAATGTCAGAAATTAAAGGACCTCTTCATTCTCTGAGTCTCCACCAAATGCGAGCCTTTGCTGCTTATAACCCTCAGTGGAGTCCCCTCTCCACTGGCATCTCCAAAGGCCTGTGAAACAATGCCACTTATGTCCCATTATTCCCAGCTGGACAGGGCTGTGTGGTGAAGTCAGGTTATCAAATAACATAATCACAGTGACAGTTGCACTTGAGCGCGTTTAGCTCTGGGCCTCAGAGGACTGGGCTCACTGGAATGCATAGAAATGTCATTTACTCTACCCGGGCAGCAATGCTCCTATGCCGAATCACCTGTGCTATTTATGTAATTTTCTGGATGGCCTCGGCACGGAGGTGTCAAAAAAGAAAGAGGAACTTTAGCAGAGGCAGATTTGTTTTGATCAGTTCAGTCTGTTTTGATCAGTGTAATGCCCTTTATGTGTTTGTGTGTTTAATTGATTATCTTTGTTTTTTTATGTACCACTGAAGAAGTATGGCTTGGCATACAATCTCTCTAGGATCCCGACCAGCAAAAAAGGATATGCTTTTGGAGCCAGAACAGCACTGAGGTTTAAGCCAATCAACAAGGTTAACAGTGGCAGAATGTGCATAGGTTTTTATGTGACCTGTCTTGATGCATGTATTGGCATGGAGAGCAAAGGGCAGAAAGTGGATGGTTACCTATAGAATATGTCCTGGAATTGAAGAAGAATGGGTATTTAGCAAAAGCTTTGGGGAAGCATATCTGAAAACTTGGGTGTTAGCATTGCAAATGTGTGTGTGAGTGTCCTGGGAGAGTGGAAACAATTCTTGGGAGAAATGGTACCAAGGCAGGTGTTTAGGGCTGAGACACCTGAGGTCAAAGTACTAGAAGCTCTATTTATATGCACCCTATTGTCCTTTTCAGTTAAAAATCAAATTCCAACTTTCTACCCTTTCTGTGGTTGGATTTCAAATGTAGAAGTCTTCAGAACAGGATGCTCATCTCTTGCTGCATTCCTGACATGCTCAAGGAGTCAGGCGTACTGGCTCTAACAATCTCTCTGATGGGATGGTGGGGGTGTAGCTTTAACAAGTTACCCTAGTCTTCCCCCTGTCCAGCTCTCCTCCCACAAACTAGGCATTATGTATCCATACGTAGTGGAGCCAACCCTCATCTTGGTTTTCTCCCTACCTTAGGCCCCTTTCCATAGCTTGAGGTGGTTGAGCCCTAACTGATAGAGGAACAGGAAGAGGATGATTCTGTTTATCTGCTTAGAAAGCTTTGCCTGTGTACATCTATCTATTATCACCCTCTAACACACTAATATTTTTCTTGGAAACAGGATATGATGCCTTCCCCAGGCATGTACCAGACAGTAAATTCTCAGGAGCAAAAACACAAACAAAACTTTGCTCCATTTAATACCTCGTTGCCTCGATTTAGGACATACTCCAAGGACAACTATCATCCTGGGTATGTCTCCTCTTTTCTCATGCGTTTCAACAAAGAGCCATACGGAAAGGAGCACAAAGAAGGGGCTACACCCAAACCATGCCAGCTGAATAAGAATCACCCAGCCTTAAGGATTCAACCTCTTACTTCCTAGAGCTCTGGAATTATGCAATTGTAAATCATGCTGATTCCTTCAAAAAATGATTATAAACGTGCCAGGCAGTTTGGTAGGTTCCAGAGATTTTGCATTAAGCCCATCACATAAGGCACCTAATTTGTTGATGCTTACAGTCTATAGTGCAGACAGATGAGAAGCAAATAAACAAGAAAATATTGATAATACTAATGAGAGTGAACAATAATTTCTTAGTCAGACGGACACTCCTGAGAGCGAAAGGGGGCCTTATTCCAAAGTGTACCAAGACAGTGGCTATAGCTATGACTGTTGGTGGTGAACCCAGCAGAATGGTGCCCTGGTGATGTGCTATGAAGAGAACAAAACAGCATGATGATGTAATAGGGGGTGAGGGACTGAGGCTATTTTAGCAAGTATTGTCCAACAAGGTGTTTCTGGGGAAATGACACTTGTCAGAAATGAGAATGACAAGACAGAGCCAGCCCTGTGAGGGTCTGAGGCCAGAGCTTGCCAGGCAGGAGGAAAGGCAAGGGCAGACTTGGTGAGTTGGGAAGGAATTTGCTAAGAGGTTAAAGAAAGAAGGCTGGTATGGCCCAAGTGCATTGAGCAAGGAGGAACGAGGTTGGTGGAGGAGGGTGGGGCTGCGCTTGCAGGCCTTGTAGACCAAGGGGCAGGTTCTAAGTGCTTTAGGATGCCATTCAGAATGTATAGGTTTACCTAGAGGGCAAGGGTTGAGGTCTTTTTTGTACAGTGAGAAATCCAAGGATCAGAGAGTGATCCTTTCTCAAGGTTGCAGTAAGGAAGTGGAAGTGTTGAATCTTGACCCCTGTGTGCTCTTCTGTAAGCGTGACTTCCACCAAAGCAAAGAGTTTATACCAATGACAGAGTTATGAAAAGAGCCAATTAGAAAATAACCCCCTAGTCAAGAAAATTGAAGTGGTTCTGCTTTGCTGTCCTCTGTTGCTGACAGATTGAATTAACACTGTCCTTTTATCCCCAATTTCAAATTGTGCACAGAGCTCATTCATCACAGGGTGGCATAGCAGTAGGTCTGTCACCTACCACTTCTGGGATCTTTTGGTGTCTTAGTTCAATGATCCTGAGTTGCAGAAATATTTTTTAATCTAGGGTAGATTTCTGCTCTAACTGGAGGTCAAGACTAGATATCTTTAACACATAATCAGGAATACATTAACAGGCAAAGGAGCCCCTCTCTTCCCTAACATTCAAAAGCTAATCACTCTGTTGCCCTTTGCAGGGAGTTAAGCCTAGTTTAGGGACAGCTGAGGCACCAGCGGACTCCTTGTATGATCACAGACTCATTACACACCATGGTTTGTATTTTTATTTCTAGCCCTGGCACATACAACCCAGAGACAAAGCCACCGCAAAAGATCAGCTGGCCAATGAAATTTGGATCTCCAGACTGGGCTCAGGTTCCCTGTGTACAGAAAAGAACCCTAAGAGCTGAGGTACTGAGGCTGCTTGAGTAGAGCTCTCTGTGTGGTGCCTCATATGTGTGCTGGGTTCTTACCCAGGAGTCTTCCTGGTATTTCAGCAGGCAGCCCTCTTTCCCTGGAAATTATGCACACTATGTGTATGAACACGCAGAAGGGGATTTGTTCAAGAGTTACCTAACTTCATTAGATTTTTAAATGTGTGTATGGCTAAACACAAGTCACATTTTCTAAATAATCCTCAAATAATGTTACGTGGTAGGCACAAGGGAATTATCTCTATGTGATAGAGGAGGAAACTGGGGCTCAGATGAATAAGGTGACTTGTGGAAGTTGCACAGCTGGACTCTGGGTCTTGTGACTCCTAAGCCAGGGAGGGGTCTTCCCATCACACCACTTGAGTGTGAGATCATCAGGTGACTGTAGAGCATTCTGGAAGGACTGTGGATTCTGGGGATGAGTACCTGGCTTCAAATACTAGCTTGTTATTTAATTGCTGGCTGATCATGGGCAAGTCCCCTAATTTTCCAAACCTCAAGTTTCCGAATCTTAAAGTGGGTATGATAATAGAATCAATTTGATAAGGTTGTAATGTAGAATCAAGATAATATAGAAGAGTATTTAATGCAGAACCTAAAACATAGTAAACAGTCTGTTTTAGCTAGCAATTTCCAGAGGCACCATTCTTTCCCTAATGGAATTTCGGGTTAATTCTCTAAGTATTTCTAATTGCCTAATGCACGAACATCATTGTGCTAGGGCCTATGGGTAACATTCAAGAATGAAACATTAATCACTAAACTTTGTTTTCAAGACATTTACCAGCTATACTTGGAAAGGTACCAAATAGAAAATAATTCCTAGCAAGATATGCATCAGAGTAAGATGACAAAGAGTATATGTACACACAAATGTATGAGATTCACTAAAGCTAGGTTACTATGGAGTTGGGGTTTAACTGGGCCACGACACTTGTAATGTGCAGCTCTATTTTGCACAGCCAAAAAGACCAAAGAAGAGGGTTTGATTAGAATATTGACCTAGACAATATTCTTTCATCACAGCTGTCCACTGACAAAGAATTTAGAAAGCATCGGAACCGTGTGGCCTACCTACGCCTGTTTTACAATTGAGAAGCTGGGAGTACCTTCCTGAGCACCTCCTGACCACAGCCTCTCCAGGATGGAGGACGAGCTGCTCTTCTCCCTCTGCATTGCTGTGGCCCTCTGGCCTGACAGCACGGGGCCCGGGGAGGGACAAGGGGCTCCTCCTGGCTACACGAGAGCATAAAGGGTGTGTGGGTATTCTGTCTCCATGTGCTGGTCTGTTGTGCACACGCGCAGATGGGTCTGGGGGCCTGCTGGGTGTTCCGTTGGGTGGCTTCCTTTAGCTGAAATACTCACGGGTTCCCCCGTTTCTAGCTTAATTCCCAGGCACCAGTTTTAGTTGTCTACCAATACCCCAGGTAATAGGAAGGTGTTGGTCTGTGCGTACCAAGGATCGGGATGGCTTGCTAGACATGGGGGATACTTAAACGCAGAGTAAAATGTTTATGATTTAGGAGACCTTCCAAGCTTCTGAGTTCCCTGGTGTGGAGTGGGAAGGTCCTGACTTGGTTGCCTTTTCCAGATACTTGTAAACCTCCCAGAACCAAAAATTGCCCGTTTCCTATGTCGATTTAGTGTGTCAGTCATCGTATATACGTTTAGTTCCTCCCATGTGTCGGGCAGAGAGGCAAGCACTTGGACTAGAACTGAATCAAACATCTGCTGGCTCCTTGGGCCTGGCCTGACGGAGAAAGAGGACTCCCCAGAGTGGATTGGGCTGCACCCCCAGTCTGATTGACCCCCTGAAACCATACACATTAGTTTAGGGATGTGAAGGTCAGAAATCATAGCATCCATATTCAGAGAACTTATTAGACACTCTGTCTGGAAGGTAGGCCCCTTTCCTCTTGCACTAACCAAACTAACTCAAGTCTAGTTGCCTCAGGCCCGGCACTAAGTGTGGTCTGCCTTCTCTTTTATGGGAAGGCCCTGTGGTGCCCACGGAGGCTTCTTAGTAATTACCGGAAGGCTGGCAGGGCTGCGTGTGTCTGGGGGCCAAGGAGTGAGAAGCTGCCATGGTGGCAGAGGAACTCCAGCCTGCTGCCTCCTGCAGGGCCTGCCCAGGGCCCGTGCTGGGGAGTGGAAGCAGCAGCAAGAGGCGCCACGCCCCAGGGAGAGAGGCTGAGAGACCTAATTCCTTAGGGGCCAAGGTCTTCTGCAGAAATGATGGGGAGTTTTAAGTCTATTGGGAATCCCATTGGAATATTAAGGTAATGTGAAAGATTCTTAGTGTAGACACTTGTGCCCCATAAAAGGCCTGTTTCATGTGATGATATAATGATTTCTGTTACCTTGACCAAATGTGTTTGTGAGTTGACATAAGTCAGGATTAAGTCTTACTGCCTCTCCCACACCCCTCCCTCCCTCTTCTCCTTTGGAGCCACACACATGCAGGTTTTGTCAGAGGTGACTATTTCGCATCCACTATTTTTTCTGCCTCAGGATCTTGGGCCCCTGCTTTGGAGGCTTGTGACAGGGACAACAAAATATGTTTGCTGCCTTTGTTCGAGGCATATGCTCAAGGTTTTCTCCAGGAAAGGGAACTGTCTTTTCTCACATAGTAATCTGATTTGATAAAACATAGTTTTAAACAGAGTTTCAGTTAACCTTCAGGGTCTCTTAAAATGCTAAATTATTTACACTGTTTAAGAAAGAACCAGTGAATACAGAGAATAAAACATGCAGTGCCATATTTACTTTACATCTGGATCTGATTGGAGGGGCTTACTTTTCAGATTTTAATAACTAAAGGCTTACCATAATACTTTTTAGGGGAGTAGAGTTTCTAATGTGATAGACTGGTTGATTTAATATGTAGATTACATGGAATACTGGAAGCTGTCGTTTGATATGCTGCACAAGGGAACTTTGGCAAAGAAAGATCATACCAGCATTCTACATGTAAGGCGCGCTGCAGCACTCGCAGTTCTGCCCGGCAACCAGACCCTGCGCACACTGGGAATGGAAGGGCTTGCCTCCTGCGAGACCCTTATGCTGTCTTCAGGATGACGACAAGTGCCATCTGCTTTAACAGTATAGAAACCTCCATGTCCTCCCCTCCACGGTCACCAACACGTTCTCCACCTCCTCCCCCAACACCTCAGCCTCTCCTCCATCACTGCATTTGCCCCTTCCCGAAGCTCTGCACGTGTTTATTCTTAGAGTTCCTAAACTGCACTTGGCTAATTCAGAGACTCATGAAGCATCAGATCTTCTCAGGAACAGAATATCCTTCTGACACTGTCTTTTATCATCAGAAGGAAGGAAAGGAGGTCTAGTCAGAATCTTCCACCGACACCATGGGGAGCAGTTAGAGGCTCCCAGGGGCTTAGGGAAAGGAAAGAGGAGAATCAGAGCGGAACTCTCGAATGGGGAAGCCAACAGCTCACTTCTTTGGTTTGGCTCTAGATTCTGATTTTAGAGCTCAGATATAAAGGGGTCCTTCATTTCTGTTGAGGTTTCTCAGCCGTGATCCGGAGCCTAAGAAAACAGCCAAGGCTCTAGAGCAGAAGCTCCCCCAGGCATGAAGAACACGCATCCTCTGGAGTGCGTCTCTACCAGGTGCAGGAGCCTGAGCCACCCCTGCCGAGGGCTGTGGCAGAGCAGAGGAGCCCTGCCGGCCAACCGCTCTTCCCGCAGATCTGATCATGTCTCTCTCCTCCTCTAAAACCCGTTATGGGTCCCCTTGATTAGGGAATAATGTCCTTTTAGCCAGGCCCTGCCTGTATGATCCCAGCCCGCCTTGGCTGCCTCAGTCCCTGCTACCTTCTCCAGGTACCGGGTGCTCCAGCCCGTTCAGATTTCCTACCGCTCTGCAGGGGCACAAATTCTCTCCAGCCTCTGGGCTGTTCTTATGCCTTCAGCATGAGATGCCTTTTCTCCTCTCTCTACTCATGCTTCACGGCCAAACCTGATTTCCACGTGATACCTTCGGTTCTCAGACAGGATGCCCTGGTACAGCTTTTATCTCACTTGTATTATCATTAATTTGGTCGTACAACAGACGTTCGCTGAGCACTTGTGATCAGCCAATCATCCGAGATCTAGGGATTCAAAGAGAGAAAGAGCACCACCGCTTTCCTCCAGAGATCTGAGTCCAGCTGGGAGGCAGGCAAGCACAGAGTAAATAGAGGGCACAGTGCGGGGCACTCTCAGAGGTCAGAGTGCCCTGGGGGGAAAAGGGGGAGTGCTTACCTCTCACAGGGAGTGGGAGGAATGGGCAAAGGAGAAAGATACCGGGGACCAGGGAAGGTTTCATTTACACAAAGTGAAACTCCGATGAATATTTTATGAATAAATTAATGGTATTTGACCAGTGATGACAGCATGAGACAAAGTTAAATGGAAAGAAAAGTCTAGAACCTATTTTGCAAGTGTAACTTAAACATAGGCTGGGGTCCCATGTAGTCACTCTCTGAGTGAATTCACATTGAAAAGTGCATTACAGCTGCCATGATAATTAAGGAGGAATTCCAATCTTAATTTATAGCTCTTGAAGAACATTGAAGAGGCTCTAGTTTGTAAGCATTGGCAACAGTTCTCAAAATCTCCATCGTGTGTTCCCCTACAGAGATGTCAGTCTGGAACATGTGCCCCAGCGAGCCCCAAATCCCTGTCTTCACCTACACCTTTCATGGTTTCTATATTTTTTCACTACCCTGTTACCTTCCAGCTCTTTCTGTCTAAATCCTCTCCTCTCTTACCTCGGAGGACCTCCCTGTCTTGCCCTCTCCCTCTCCATCTCTCTCTCTCCCCAGTCCGCCTGTCTCTACCATACAAGATACAAGAATTGGGCAGGTAAGATCTTCATTCAGTGTGGCGGACCGGACGTGTGCTAGTGGAAGGTGGGGGGCGCTCACATATTAATACATCTTGTCGCCATCCCACGATGACAGGCAGGGTGGAACAGACCTTAAACTGTGGGTAGTTACTGTTGGGTGTTGTTTTCTAGGATCCAGGTGCAGGTAGAATGTTCTGGCTCTGGCTTTACCAATACCATATGTTGTTCCAGTGGGCTGGTGCCTGCTGATGAATTCCAGGTTACTCCTGATAACATAGAATTGGATGTTTGTCAGTATTGAGAACCTTAGAGAAATTTTATCTGGAACTCAAGATCTTTGCTCCAAATAGTTGAGGCCAAAGGACAGAGCACGAATAGAGGCAAGAGCCGTGGCTGACACAGCAAGGGATGAGGATGGTGGTGACTTAGGGCTGACTGGCTCCTCCCTTCCTTTGACAACAAGGATCTATTTCTCCCCAAAAGAAGCAGAAAATGAAGGAAAATAGGAATGGTTCGAGTGTTGACGCTAGTCAGTTCAAAAAGATCAGCTCCATTATGTCAGCAGAGGGGACCAATGAGATGATGCAGGAAAATGCACAACTGGAGTGAGAGGCTTTGCATCTTTCTTTCCAGATACGTTTTTCTAATGACATTGGTTGAAAGAGTTTTGAGGTCCGAGCAGTGTCAGTTTGTAATTCCCTGGAGGCAGCATGTCTGCATTGGAAGAACAACTCCTCCTGATCAATGATAACTGACTGTGTAATGCAAATTCAGCTACTGGGCTTACTTCACACAGGGAAGTGCTCAACCAATATGTCCACGGGTTTGAAAATGGCCAGAGCCATGCCATCTTGATAGTGGCAGGCTAAGGTGGATGGCACACGGAAGACTTTACATAGCAGTACAATAAAAAATATATGTTACACTGATGTGGATCATATTTAACAATACCAGAATGATACCCTCTCCATGCCTCAACTCCCTCCACTGGAAAATAACATTATGATATTCTTTTATTACTTACTATTTATTGATAATTTTTTCATGCAGTGTAGTTCATGTGCAATATTATATTGATTTCAAATATATAACAGTGATTTGATAATTATATACATTATTAAATGCTTAAACCAATTGGTGTAGTTATTGTCAACGTAGAAAGATGTTACAGAACTACTATATTCTCTATGCTGTACATTCATCCCCATGACTGATGTATATGATGACTGACATTTTGGGACTCTTTATGCCCTTCACCTATTTCACCCATCCCAGCCAATCCCTCCCCGATGGTAACCACCAGTCACTTCTGAGTGTGTATGAGTCTACTGCTGTTTTGTTTGTTTTGTGTTGTTGTTTTTAGATTGCACATATAAGTGAGATCATATAGTATTTGTCTTTCTCCATATTCCTTATTTCACTAAGCATAATACCCTCTAAGTCCATCCATGTTGTTGCAAATGGCAGGATTTCTTTCTTTTTTATGGCTGAATAATAGTCCATTGTATGTTTGGTCAGCCATGCCATATTGATAGTGGCAGGCTCAGGTGGATTGCAGGCCTAAGACTTTATTATATAGCAGTACAGCAAAAAATATATATTACATTGACCTGCATCGTATTTAGTGCTGGCTGCATGATCCCTGCACAATGCCGTACATCCTTTCACTGGAAAATAACACTGTGATTTTAAATTCAAATGCTTTCAGGTCCTAACACGTAAGCATATATGTGAGGCAGCATGATGGTACAAGTAAGGAGTCATGGGGACTATGAAATGCCAGATAACATTCACATGCCTTAAAACTGTGCTCCTCTGCTGCACACAAACACACATAACACACGCACACACAAAACCGTTTTCTGATCAGGTTTGCCCTGAGAGCACCTATTTGAAATGCTCACTAAGGTTTTTTTTCTCCTTGTCTAATACTCTTCAGTCAGCAGTTGTTCTGGTTCCGGTTCCTTTCTAAGAATGGAGAGAAAAAACAGAGGAGAGCATGCTGGGAGCATGGTACCGTCCAACCAGAACTCCTCGTGCATTCCACTGCATCCTTAACATCTGCCCCGGTTTCTGCTCAGAGACCTCCCCAACGGCGGGCTCTCCCACGGACCACTGAGTACACCCCTCTTAGCTGCTGTGAAGATTGAATTTACAATAAACTGCTAGAAGCAGAACACAACAAAAGACATTTGGATCAACACAAACATTAAGAATTTCCTGTTTATTAGTTGCAGAGAGTAAGAGTTTAGAGATTAGTGAACAGAAAAGGTCAAGACAGTTGAAAATGCTGCTGTTGGCCCACACAAATATCAGGGCAACCTTAGAGGTCTGCAGGGACAATGGAGACAGCTGCCTCTTGCCAGTCTATGCAGAGTAGGCAAAGCCCACCCTGTTGTTGGCCATGTCATACACAGTGTAATATTCTCTGAGGAAGACATCTCCCAGAATCCACAGGGGCTGCCCAGTGGGAGAAGGCAGGTACGTGGCCTCAATCCCGAGCGTGCAGTAGCCATTTTTCTGAAGAGACAAAGGATGTGAGAAAGTAACTGGCTGCACAGCAGAGATGTTTCCCCATAGGAACCTCCCCAGCTAACAGCCCATGACCCTGTGGGGACAGAATTCTCCTTCACCCTCAGCCCTGCCCATGGGGATTCCCCACAGGTGCCCAGATGTGAGCTGCGACGGGGACAGTGTTAGGGCCCATCAAACTATATCAACAGGGAGTAATTACATACATTTACGACATAGGCAGAAGGAGGCAGAGGGAGCTGGTACCCGCTGATGATGAAGGTGATGGTGGGCAAGCTCTGCACATAGTTGCAGTTGACGACATACTGTGAGAGGAGAGAGGCAGAGATGCAGAGCGCCGGAGTCTGAGAACCCAGACAAGGGCCCAAGCCCTGTGACACTCATCGTGACCTTCCAACAGAGGCTGTACAGGGCATGCAAAGCAAGGCCTGATCCCGAGGCACAGACTGATGAGACATGCTTGCTTCTTGAGTCCTCTCCTTAAACACACCTCAGCCCTTAGGCATGGCTTGTGCTATAATGGCCGTGGGGAGTTAGGCTGATTCCAAATCAATGTCTAAGCTCAGAAAACATAAATCACAGAGAAAGAGCGTGTGCACATATTGAAGAAGCTGCTCTCACACACTCTCACAGCCGCACTGGTGTGCACCTGTCCCTGTGCTGCTCGCACACACACACACACACACACACACACACACACACACACACACACCGTGGAATCAAGATGCAGTCTGTGCCCCACCCTTGCTGCAGGGAGAAGCAAACCAGGGATACATGTACAAAGGGTGTGGACTAGGCGGCTCCTCAGGGGAAGACTGAAAGGTGAATTCCAAGGGAAGAAAGAATCCCAAGTGGAATGGAGAAATGCACTGCGTCCTGCCTCTATTTCAGCAGGACAGTGGCCAGACCAAGGTGGAATGGGCTCCTGGGGCCTGCAGTGGGTGAGCAGCGCCTGCCGTAGCCATGGAGCCCAGAGGCACAGTCTGGACGGACCTGGTAATACTCCCTTTCCTTATCCTTCCTTGCACTGAGGGCTCTGCCTGAAATGTCATGCAGTATCCCCACCTGATGTGTCCTGCCAGGGGCTCAGGTCCCCACCCAATCCTTCACCCTCCCTCTTCTGAACTCATCGCACTCAGGCTTCTGGGCTGAGCCTGCCTGGAAGTGCAGAGAAACCCTTGGCCTCTGGTTACTCACATCACCATTCTGAGCCTGCTGGGCTCCTGTGGCCTCCAAGAAGGAGCTCATGTACTGCTGGGGAACAGCCAGTGGGAAGGTTCCCGTATCCACGATGGCCTGGCAGCCCTCGGAGCACAAACCTGTGGCCTGGTTACCGACAGCAAACCTGAGGGGCACCAGGACAAAGGAGTCAGGTATCTCTGCTGCAACCAGGAGCCACGTCCACCCCAATCCCCACAACACAGCAGCTCCGACTTCCTGCCCTTTGCAGGAAGCCAGGCCACCCCATGACCAGGCTGCTCGTGGAACGCTCCTGTGCATTTGTGATCCTTGGAGCCACATCTTCAGTCTTGGTCTGGTAACCCCTGCAGCTCTGACCAAAAGCTCTTGGGCTCTTTGGGGCCCAGCACACAGCACCCAACACAGTCAGAGCTCGTAATTATTAACAATGCTCTCGGACCACCCACTTGACAAGACACTCTTAGAGGGATTGTGGAGATATAAGGTGGGGGTAAATGGTACTTACTGTTTAGGGAGCATGTTCTAACAAAGGTTTGACAATGCAATACGTTAAGCCGCGACTAACACCATAAGGCAGTAGCTGATAAACTCCATCATTTGGTACCTAATGTCCCATGTGACTCAGTCCCTGATTTCCTGTTCAGCCTTTTCTGCTGCTCTACCTTTCCTCTTCATTCCCCACACATTTGGGCACTGTCCAGGAGCCGAGGCATGTGGAAATAACAAGAGTAAATAAGACAGACACCACAGTCTGGAGGAAAGGCAAGACACTTAACAAAAACATGCAAATGATGTTGCCATGAGATGTGCTCTCAAGGAAATGCAACGTGCCAGGAAGCAGGGGCTCAGTCTAGTCTGGGGAGTCAGACGAGGATTGTTCTGAGAAGCGATGCTTATAGGGCGAGTGGCATGGGTCCATGTGAAAAAGACACCTCCATTCCAAGCACAGTGCGCTTGCTCCAGACATGCCAAGCTCTTACCTCTCTCTCTATGCTTGCACACTGGGCTGTTTCCCCAGCAATCAGGAGACATGCATACATGTATATATAGTGACATATATACAGTGATATATATATAGTGACAGGAGCAGGTAAATACAATCGGATTGAGAAAGAGATCACTTGGGCTGGGCTCTCTAAGAGGACTTTTTGAAGGGGGCAGGAATTAAACTGGGCTCTGAATGATGCCTACAATTCGAATAAGCACACAGGAGAGGAGGCACATTTCCAGTGATAGCCAAAGAAAAGAATGCAGAAAGAAAACAAGATGCAGTGACTGGGTGAAGCCCGAGCCCCAGACCAGGAAGTGGTGTGAAGGCATAACCTAGTTTTTACACGGTCCTGAGTATAGGCCAAAGGTCTTTTGTCTTCAGTTTGCATACGATGGAGAATTCTTCAGGACTTTGGAGTAGGAGTAACTGATTCATTATAATGAGCACTGGGGTCAGATAACACTGAACTCAAAATTTGAACTTATGAAATGTATGATTTGGGAAAAGCTTTGAAGTTCTGAACTTGCTCTCTCTATCTATAGAATGAAATATACTGCTGACCTCCTTATAGTGTTGTTCTGCAAATTATATGCAACAATACTTTAGTATCTGGCGTATAGAGAGTATGGATGGGAGCTATCACATTTACCGATGTTGGAAGTGGTAAAGACTGTGTGATTAGGATAATGATGCTCCCAAAAACAAAGACTTGGATTCACAGTGCCTGGAATGAGCCACCTGCTGGCATGACAAGTCTCAGTGACCAGCTCAAGTAGTTGAGTCCAGAGCTGGAGGCCACAGTCTACCAAGCTTCAGGACAATCTCACCCTGAGGGCTTGGTGATTTTTAAGAAATCCGTGCCATGATAGGAACAGGAAATGTCGTTCTCGAGGAACACCCCTGCACTGTCCTTAATCCATAGGAACTGGCCTCTACTTACTCCTCAATGGCAATCTGCCAGTACATCTCCCGGGTGACAGGAGCCCAGACGATCTGTCCAGAGTAGAGATTGGTGTCCACACCTCCCAGGATGAGCTCTCCACCATACTGATAGGTTGGTTGGCTGAGGAGGAATGGAGAAGAGCATGAATGCCCACAACACAAGTGCATCAGATGCTTCCTGTCTCATGCCACCTAACCTGGCCCCTCAGACACAGAAGGGCCACAGAAATAAGGGCTGCTCTCCTCTGAGCTGCTCTTCAGACTACCATCTGGCTCAGGGAGGGTGGGAGAATAGTCTTGTGGGAGAGACACCCAGATTATCAGAGAAATGGAAACACAGGCTATGCCCAGACAGGAGGAGACACAATTGTTACCGGGCTTCTGGAAACAAGCCATGAAACGATCCCAGATAAAACCCCCAGACTAACAGAGAAAAAGACAAGCCCCTCTGGGATACCTGGATGGGGCCTGACAGAGGTCTCAAGTGTGCTATGACAGAGACGCCCCTGTCGTGTCCGGGGGGTAACTAGACAGTGTTGCAAGGATTCAGGCCTCTTGTGTTCACCCCCCTGAGCCTGCCACTCACGGATGAAAGACACTCGGATTTCAGGTACCCTGAGATTCGGGCATTAAGAAAATAAGGATCCGGGAGCAAAGGCTGCCCCGTAGTCCGAGGCTGAGTGGCGTAGGAAAAGTATTGGATCAAGACACTTGAGACCAGTGAGTGATTGTACTCAGCACTGACAATCTGCTTCAGTCTCCATTTCCTCACTGGAGAAATGGGGCGAATAAAGGATTTTGGAGGCATCATTTGAAGTAATTGCTCCAAGAACACTTTATAAAGCCAGAGGTGTCATTGCAATTAACGTGTCATCCTGACTCCCTTTACTAGGTGTTATAGCTCCACAGCTGTGCTAATCTCATGGGGCATTCTCCAGATTTAGCAAAGAAATGTTGAGGGACAATTGCTCATTTTTAAGAAGAGTCATCATATCGCTTAGGGCCATAATTCAAATCTTACAGTGCATTTAAAATAAAAATTTCCTATAAAATGTCATTACATATTTTCAGAAATGCAAGGATTGCATATAGTAAGTAATAGTCATCATGACAAGAAACTTCATGACCTGGGCCCTTTCTGAGGCTGAGATGTTCAAAGTCCTCTCACGGTCTTGTTTGTTGAGTCCTTCGTTGGACAAAGGTTCTCACCGAGAAAAGTAGAAGCTGAAGATGGGCTGTGTGAGCTGGCCCTGCTGCAGCAGGCTCTGCATCACCGTTGGGTCACTCCCCACAGCCAGGCTGGGGTAGGCCATTCCCAGGATCCCATCAAAGTCTGCGTAGTAGAAGGGGTAGTTGGGTTCATACTCACTCAGGCCAAACTCCTGGTTTTGGATGACGATGTTCTGGACCTGAGTTGAACAGAGAGAAATGCTAACTTTTCAGGTGGACAAAACCTCCCCAGACTTAGGTGCCCAGGGTCTGGACTCTAGAACCTCTTCTGGGGAAAGGAAGCTGGCTTCTCTGATGTGAGCTCCATCATGGAAGTTGGCGTGGAGGGTGACAGTGTAACAGCACCACCAACCATGTGTGTTTTGGAAAAGAGTGTGGGTATTGGGGGAAAGCAGAAGCAGTGCTTTCCTGGAGTGAGAGTTTCCATTTCCAGGGACAGGGAAAAGAGAGAAGTGGTTTGATACTGACAATTCACGTGCAAGAATGGTTCAGGTATTGTGGGTATTTGACCAAAGAAAGAAGTTAATAGGGAAAAGGCAGGTCTTCAAATATCCAAAGTGAAATTGTGGGAGGAGGAAGCAAATTTTTTCTATGTGGTTGCACAAGGCAGTGTTAACATCAGTGAGCAAAATCAGAAGACACAATTTTACAAGGTAAAGAGCCTCCTGCCATCAGGACAGCTGTGGAAGCAATTCCTTACTTGGGGAAGGTTGAATTAGAAGGCATTTGGAATTCATTCCAACTCTCAGCTTCTGGGAACACTGTACCTTATTAGTAATCATGGATTTCTCTGGACACCTTCAGACTCTAGAGAATGGGAGGCACCCCCCACAGACAGAGGCTAGAAGCACATTGCTCACCGTCACGGCGTCATATCCCAGGAACACAGTCAGACTGCCACTCCCATAGGACAGTGTGTAGGTTTGCCCATTGTTTCTGAAGGTGGAGGATTGGCTGGGGTTGAACCTGTTGTGATTGGCTGCAGGACATGGAATGGAATATAGTGTCATTCACTGCTTTACAATACCTGGAGGCAACTTATGCTCCATGACCTGGAATCATCAGACCAAAGCTGGGATCAAGCCACAGCCTCACGTCCATGTGCTACAGAAAAACTGTGTTAGCCCCAGAAAAGTCTGTCACCTCACATAACACATGGTGCCCATCTTCCTTCCTACCTACCAATCCCTGAGGGAAGGATCACCTCAAGAGTGCCAGGAAGTCCATGTGATATGACTGACCCCACAGGAGCCCACAGGATTGGGTGAGGGAAAGGAAGAATGTAGACAGGGATGGAAAACTTAGACTATTTCTGCTGTCTCTCTCCAGGACTGTCAGTGCTTCAGAAATGTAGACTGAGGGCAGGATTTCTAGACGTTCCTAATTTAAGGTGGATGAGATCATAGATGACCCTGTGCTCAATCCTGACTCTGGCCCAACTCTGCCCCATCCACGGTGCTGGCGATGGTGGGTACTCACAGCAGGCCTGGCTCTGGCAATAGGTGGAGGGAACCCACAGGTTGGAGGAGCCGGTGTCTAAGAGGACCAGGAAATTTTGGGGTGGTGTCCCAATGCTGATTTCCCCAAAGTAGTAACACTGCAAAGACAGGGTTATCACCCTTGTTAGGTAGCCAAGCCTTATCTTAAGAATGAGGAAAAAGCTGACCCATTGGAAGCCACACTTTGTCCAAACATTTCCCTTGGGGGAATAGGAGGCTTCTCCACTAGTTCTCCTTTCCTTCGGGACCCAGCTCCTCTCAATATTCCCTTTTAGTCCCTAACTGCAGCCTTTGGTCAGCTGACACTTAGTACTCAGTGTGGCAAGACAATATTCTTTTGTAAATGTGTTTTCTACTTTGCAATAAGGTTATGCCTCCATGGATTTACTATGCTTCCCAGAGCACACACACTAGGAGACACAATCACTTTTTCTGTTTCCCAGTGTCCATGCCTACACCTTTACACACACACACATTCACGCACACTCATCTTCCTTCCCCTCCACTGTTCTGGTCCACCGTGCTCCTTCCCCCTGGACACATAGTAGCAAAGGGCACTAGGAAGTCTAGGGTAGAGGGAACATGGAAAGCAAGAAGAGAATATCACTGAGAGGTGGTTTCCTTGTAGGTGAATTGGGGCCAGTCATATGACATACAGCCACTAGTTCCTCTATCTACCAAATGCAGGAGTTGAAATAGGAGATCCTAATGTGGCTTTCAGCTCTGATGCTCTGTGCAAATTCTCACTAAAGACAATCCAGAGGACACCAGTATGTGGAGGTGACCTGAGCAGACACTGTAGCCTCAAAAACGCTCCAATATTTATTTGCTCTGGGTGCCAGTGTATCTGTTCAAAGGGGAAGATTTGTGGTGTCTGCAGCCACTGGAGATTTTGCCTGGCAGCCGTGTATGTGTTTCCCTTCTTTCCCCTGCATGCTAGGACTTCATTTGGGTCTCTCAACTGATCTGAATCTTCCCACTAAGCATGTCTTGACCCTATAAATGGATCTGGACGAGATGAGCCAGTAATGAGAGGGGAGGAGGAAGGAAAGGAAACTGCTATTCTCGTAGATGGGTCCTGCTCATAAGCTATTCAGACACTTTCCATAGGAAGGTAGATGGGTTTAGAAGCCAGCTAAAAAGCAGGGCTGTAAGAGGTGTACATGAGTATCTAAGAATGGTTATCAGCCTGGGGCTGTGGGCATCACCTCCCCCTTCACTCACATCCAGGTAGTTGGTGATGGGCTCATATGCAACAGCATCATTGTTGAAATGATACTTGGCAGCTGGGTCAACCTTTGGGTGGTTCTTGAGGAATGTGTCCAGTACACCCTGTTCCTCCATCGCCTCGCGGATAGACTTGCCTTTCCTCAGGATGACTCTGCAGAGAATAGGGTCCACACAAGGAAAGAGCTCCACTTGCCCCACGAAGGCAATCCCCTCAATGGTCTGACCTGGAGTTTTCAACCTCTTCAGGGCTCTTCTCAAGAAGAGCCTTCGACAGGAAATGCCCCCACATTTTAGCAAGTCTGATCACTGAAGTCGTTCCAGCGTGCCCACCTGGGAAGACACTACACCACATATTTGGGATTTTGTGCTTCTATATCGTTTCCAGAAAATAGATCTCTGTGTCGTGCCAGTCCCTCCTGTAAGCTGGGTGCAGAGACGCTGCTCCCTGCCTTCTTAGCCAACAAACCACCCAAACCACCCAGCCCTCCTTCACACACACACACACACACACGTGGATAATTTTACATTTCACGTCTTGGTGCCCAGTGGTTTTCTGTCCATGGCACCAAGAGACAATATGGCCGCCTTTCCCAGAGAGCTGCAGCAAGCCTTTGCTCTTCCCCAATTATCATGCTCCGTTAGGACTAGAATTCCCATGCAGCTGAATCCTACACACACCTTTCCAAACCTTCTGACAGGTGCAGACACACCAAGGCCAAGACCAGGATCTTCATGGTGCTGGTATGCAAGTGGCTACCAACACACAGGATCGGGTGGCAGACACGGGTTTGGGGCACATAGAGGGAGGTTGGGTCTCTCTCTCTTATACCCTGGTCTCCCTGCACTTTGCATCTCTAGGCATGTGGGCTTTTCTACCTGTGTACCAGCTTGTGCCTCTACATATCCATGGATTCTGTTTGTTGTTCCCTCTGGCAAGCATGCAGGACTTTGATATCCAGTCTGTGGTCAACTTAAACAGAAATTAATGGCTTTGCTGATGTTATCTAGAGATTAGGATGTGATAATGATGGTAAAATGTGCTGGGACAATGGGTCCTTGTGCCAGTGTCTACTGGGATTTAGGTGCCAGCAACTTCTGCCAGAACAATGGAACAATTTTACTTTGGCTCTTAAAGAACAGGTGCTTTTTTGAGATTTACGTCTACCCTCTACTTCTTTTCCCACTCTTCCTATGATCAGTCTCATCTATAGTCTTCTATGTATGACTCTCATAGTCTATAATACTCTCCTTTTTATTTTCAGTATCTTAGTTCACGAATTAGCCAACATTTATTGAATGCCTCCTCCTACTCACCTCCATAGTAAGCTCTGGGAGTACAAATATAATTAAGAAATGGCCCTTTTGTGCAAACATGTGCATTCCTGCTGGAATGAGTGACACATAAGCAAATCATGAGGTGATGTGGTCACTCTAGCATTCAGATGTGTTGAATGAAGAGGGTGGTGTTACAAGGCAAACAGAAAGAGGGAGTGATAGTTCCTGGTGGGATGAAATAGGCCTCACAGAAGAGGTAACATTTTGTTAGGCAGAAGAATAGATATAAGAGGGGTGGAGAGAGTATTAGGCCAGTCAAGTCCACTAAAAGGGACTCAAAGTGTTAACCAATTAAAACTAGAGAGCCAGAGAACAGTTACAAGGTTAATGAATTAATCAGTTGAAGCTCCAAAGGCCAGGAGTAACTTGGAATATCTGGATATTCACCAGATAAAGAAAAGTATTTGAGCACATAGCCAATGTCTTCACTGTGTCAATTAGATCATGCCATTGTAAGATTTACTTTAGCCTGCTAAAAGGCCCAGCTCATTCTTTAACTTAACCTATGTGCTTTTTTTTTTCCTTCTCCAGCCCCTAATCAAGTAATTTGCAACCCGGGCAGGAGACAAGCATCTTGATTAATTTAGCAAACAAGCCCAGTTATAAAAAGCATAGTAAAAACAGGAAAGATTCCATCTTTAAGCTAAGATTGCATTTTAAAAACCAGGAAGTTAAGATGTAAGATTATTAACATATTCTTTAACAAACAGACAGTAACTCAGCCCACTTAGGGGCAAGACAAGCTCTCTTGATGGGTATGTTCCCAGAGGGAAGCTGCTATCTTGGGGAAGAATTGGATTTTTTGTGTTTTTTTCTTGCAGACAAAATAACACAAGTAAATTTCTTGTGTTAATTTTGCAGAATTGCCTGGAAGACGGATAGTAGAAGAGAAAAGACTAATATCTCTTGTCAAAGATAAACATCTTGAGACCACTTAACAAGTCTACACCCCCTAGCCCTTTGTCACATTACTGAAAAATCCTTTAAAGAGGGAACCCCCAGTCTTTCAGGGTGCCTCTCTCTCTGAGGACGCCCACACTTTCTCTTTATGTGCATAACTTTAAATAAAACGTTTACTCTGCTTCACTACTGTGTCTCTTCCCTTCAATTCTTTGTTGCCATGGGGACAAGAAAAATAAACAATGCCCCCTAATAATTTGAGTGGGGACCTTGTGGGACACTAGATGAGGAGTCAGGGAAGAGAGAAAGCCATTGTGGGCAGAAGAAAGGCTTGAAGGATAGCTCAAAGGATGAATATTGTGTAGAGCGTGGTCAGAAAAGCAATTCCCAGCATGGTTCCTCACCAGCCAAAACTAATCATCCTAGGACCTGCACAGGACGTACACAATTCTCAGATTGTTGATTTTAGCCCAGAAATTATTTTCTACCCAAAAAACCATTTGAAATGGAAAGGACTGTAATGCTAAAATAAGAATATTCTTAGTGTAATTTACTGTATTAAAGTCACCATCTATTTATTAAAGCGGTATGTACTCAGAACCTTCAGTATTTAACTACGATTCTCTCTGATTATTTATGACATGCCCCATGAAACCGATTACACACCCTGGAGCATCTGGGAAGAAGTCTGTACTATACAGTACTAGGTATCTACAGGGCAAGACCAGATTGTCAGGCGGACCCCATATGCCATGCTAGGCAACATTGACTTTATTCTGTGAGCTCTAAGGAGCCATTGCTTTTTAATGACACCCTTAATACCTCCTATATGCCATTTACACTACTTCTTTCAGAGCATGGCCTTTCAGAAGCATTTAGTGAAAGAGGCCAGTTACCAAAATGATTCCCTAACTGAACTTGTAGCTGGAATGAGAGAAGTTACTGGAACTTTGTCATGAAATCTGCCCTTGGAGCGTTTGAGCTATATACAAAGGCAAAGAAGTTCCCAATTTCATATGCATGGTTTAATGTTCCTTTATAGGATAAATTCTTAAAGGGAAACTTAAGAGCTACAGAGGTTGTGCTTCTAACAGCCATTCCCACTAATGGATCACCGACTTCCTTGCAGGCACGTCTTTCATTTAACCATTGTAACCTTAGGAGGCGAATTTAACTTCCCCATGATCACATAGTCAATAAGAAACAAGGCTGGGCTTTCAAGTCTGATTTGTCTGAACTCAGTTTCTAACAACCTGCTCCTCTAAGCCTGGTGTGCCCAAGCTCTCTTGCTTCAGTGTGCATGAAAGTATCCCCTAGAAGGATTGTGGAGTAAATTGCTGAATTTCCAGAAATAAACGAGTCTAAGCTCATTTACATATCAATAGGTGTTTACCACTGCAGAGCATGGATCTGGGGCAGGGGGTGGAGAGAGGACAGCCATTCTCGCCTTTCCTTCATTTTTGGTACGTAATTGGTCTGGTGTCTGCCAGTCACCAAGGACCCGCCAATGGAGGTCCTACCGGAAGGGGCGGGCGGGAAGTAGAGAACGCGCCTGTCAGCAGAGCTTGAGAGACCGCTGGAGGAGACGCGTGGGGTCCCAAGCTAGCTAGCCAATTGGAGCTAGCTGTAAGCAATAGAAACGGTTTCTCCTAAGATACCCTTTCTCTTATTTTGGTTTCCCTGGTTCCATAGGGGATTCACTCGGGCCTGGGAAAACCCTTCCCCCGGAGCTACAACGATAAAGAAAAAGAGATTTATCTTTAATTGTTTGTAGAAAGGAATTCCAGCTACTTTCCTCCTACTCTCCTAGTTTTCTTCCTCCCTACGTGGAAAAGGGGACGCTGCTTGCTGCTGCCACCTGGTGGCGATGTTCCTAACGTACAAAAAAAGGCTTTTGACCCTTTGAAAGGAACCAACCCTCTGTGACTCCTCAGAATCCAAATTAGGAAGTGGCAAAAGCTCATATCATCTTCTCTGAGGCCTGCTTTCCTAGGGTGAGACAACTTGTGCCTGTTCACGGGTCATGCCTGCTCGGCCTGAGGCGGCCCCTTCGCACCCGGTGAAATCAGCGAACCAACAACACCTTGCCGGCCGTTCCTAAGCCCTCCCCTCGCACCTGTGTGCCTCCGGCCGTCATCCCTAACCCTGCGCTTGGAAAGCTGGCTTTGCAGCATGATAATAGCACACAGCTCGCTGAGTCGGCTTTCTCAGCATCAGATGAAACACTGTCTGTAAAGCACACAGCAGCCTGTGTTTTGTCAGCTACCTCTGTTGAGTACTTGTCTTCTCTCTCTGGTTCCTTTAAGGTCATGGAGGAGCCTAGTTCCTGAACTAGCCCCACTGCTCGCCCAGGAGCCCCCACTCACAATAATCAGTCAGAATGATGCACCCAAGGGAGGGAAGCGGGGAGCCGTCACCCACAAGACTCTGCCCCCATTAGTCGGGATTCCCTGAACACCTTCTCTTCGAGGTACCGCATCTACGGAGACGCAGCACTGGCGTCATTCCCTGACAAATGCATTTCTTTCAAACCTCAGTAAAACATGTCTGATGTGCACATCCTGATTGGGAAATGATGAGTCTAAAAGACCACTGTCACGGCCAGTTGTTCATATCACGGGATTCAGGAAGGGTTTAAAGAGTTGGGGGGAGGTGGGTTCAGCAGGTCCTACCAGAATCTCATGAACTGAAAAATTTCAAATTCCTGGCTCATGGTCATCAGGTCTGACCCAGGGCACCCGGTGGAAAGGGAGCACAAAGACAAGGAATTGGAGGGAGGAGCTCAGTCCTGGGGGCCCCGGATCTTAGGAAAAGCTTGTAAGTAGGCACTGAGACCTTGCTGCAATGCTCATCTTAGTGTTTGCCGACCACCAAGGATGTTATGTACTGAAGCCATTTCTGAGGGCTTGCGGACTGAGCCATCTGAGGAAGGTGCGGCAAAAAGCCTTTAGTTTTGCCAACAATAGACTATGGTCATGAAAGCTAGTCCCCTCAGACTGGGTATTCCAAGGTGGATTGCAGGAGTTTGTGTGTGATATAACTTTTCAGTTATTCATTCATAACCATCCACAATTATTATGGTACAATTACAAGTACTTAAGTTAATGAAGCACTTAGCAAGCACACTGGGCAGTGGCAGGGGAGGTCTGGGTGGGCTGTAGCTTCAGTGCTCATTGCTGATCTGGCATCTTTGAGGTGTCCTATCATCCCACATCCAGTGGTTAGCACAATGTCCTCTCCAAAGGTATAGTGTCCCCTCCAGGAGTCAGGGTTTCCCTTCCAAAGATATTAGTGAAATTGGGAATAGGTAGGGATCATATTTCAGTGAAGAATCGAGGGTGGGTGTCAAAGGAAATCAGCAGAAAATTGTCCTTATTTCCCATAAAGAGGTCCCCAATTGATTGTAGTTAAATCTAGGAACTTAAGTAAACCACCTCCAGTCATTTCCTATAAACTCCCAGCTAAAGTCATGGATAAAAAAGTCCCAACTTGAAGACTTGCTCTAAATTCTGGAGCCAGAATTCCTACCTTTCCATTGCTGCTTGTTTCCTCACAAGGAAAATTCTTCTCAGGGTCCGCAGAGTGGTCGGCACTGAGCCATACCTGGGGTACAGGCACGGGGCAGAGCTGTGATCTCGGTGACAGCTTCCGGCACTAAGATTCCAGACGCTGGGTCTGAGCTCACATCTGATATTCCAGCCATTCCTCCTGGTAAGGCAGCCTCTATCCTCACCAAGAAAGGTCAAAGAAAATTTGTCCTCATCTCCTGCTAACGTTAATGAGTGAATGAGAGTAAAATAATGGTTGTTCATATATCCTCTTTCAAAAAGCCTTCAATAATAATACCAGGAGTTATATTTGATTTTGTCAGCTCCAAACTCCTTTCTTAGAAATTCACCCTTCTTCCCCAATTGCTTCTCGAGAGGCACGGCTGTATCT
>JAVSCE010016169.1:0-172745 GCA_032199065.1 Smutsia gigantea
GTACATCCTTAGGGTAAATTCCTAGGAGTGGGATTCCTGGGTCAAATGGTATTTCTAATTTGAGTTTTTTGAGGAACCTCCATACTGCTTTCCACAATGTTTGAACTAATTTGCATTCCCACCAGCAGTGTAGGAGGGTTCCCTTTTCTCCACATCCTCGCCAATATTTGTTGTTGTTTGTGTTTTGGATGTTGGCCATCCTCACTGGTGTGAGGTGATATCTCATTGTGGTTTTAATCTGCATTTCTCTGTTGATTAGTGATGTGGAGCATCTTTTCATGTGCCTGTTGGCCATCTGAGTTTCTTCTTTGGAGAAGTGTCTATTCATGTCCTCTGCCCATTTCTTAACTGGATTATTTACTTTATGTTTGTTGAGATGCGTGATTTCTTTATGTATTTTGGATGTCAACCCCTTATTGGATATGTCATTTATGAATATATTCTCCCATACTGTAGGATGTCTTTTTGTTCTACTGATGGTGTCCTTTGCTGTACAGAAGCTTTCAGCTTGATATAGTCCCACTTGTTCATTTTTGCTTTTGTTTTCCTTGCCCGGGGAGATATGTTCATGAAGAAGTCGCTCATGTTTATGTCCAAGAGATTTTGCCTATGTTTTTCTCTAAGAGTTTTATGGTTTCATGACTTTCAGTCAGGTCTTTGATCCACCTTGAGTTTACCTTTGTGTATGGGGCTAGACAGTAGTCAGTTTCATTCTCTTACATGTAGCTGTCCAGTTTTTCCAACACCAGCTGCTGAAGAGGCTGTCATCTCCCCATTGTATATCCAAGGCACTTTTATCAAATATTAATTGACTGTATATGTTTGGGTTAATGTTTGGATTTTCTATTCTGTTCCACTGGTCTGTGAGTCTGTTTTTGTGCCAATACCAAATTGTCTTGATTACTGTGGCTTTGTAGTGGAGCTTGAAGTCAGGGAGCATAATTCCCCCTGTTTTATTCCTCCTTCTCAGGATTGCTTTGGCTATTCGGGGTCTTTTGTGGTTCCATATGAATTTTAGAATTATTTGTTCCAGTTCATTGAAAAAAGCTGTTGGTAGTTTGATAGGGATTGCGTTGAATCTGTAGATTGCTTTAGATAGTATAGCCATTTTGACAATATTTATTCTTCCTAGCCAAGAGCATGGGATGCATTTCCATTTGTTAGTGTCCTCTTTAATTTCTCTTAGGAGTGTCTTGTAGTTTTCAGAGTACAGGTCTTTCACTTCCTTCGTTAGGTTTATTGCTAGGTATTTTATTCTTTTTGATGCAATTGTGAATGGAATTGTTTTTCTGATTTCTCTTTCTGTTAATTCATTGTTAGTGTATAGGAAAGCAACAGATTTCTGTGTGTTAATTTTGTATCCTGCAACTTTGCTGAATTCAGATATTAGTTCTAGTAGTTTTGGAGTGGAGTCTTTAGGGTATTTTATGTACAGTATCATGTCATCTGCAAACAGTGACAATTTGACTTCCACTTTACCAATCTGGATGCCTTGTATGTCTTTGTTTTGTCTGATTGCCGTGGCTGGGACCTCCAGTACTGTGTTGAATAACAGTGGAGAGAGTGGGCATCCCTGTCTTGTTCCCGATCTTAGATGAAAAGTTTTCAGCTTCTCGCCGTTAAGTATGATGTTAGCTGTGGGTTTGTCATATATGGCCTTTATGATGTTGAGGTACTTGCCCTCTATACCCATTTTGTTGAGAGTTTTAATCATGAATGGATGCTGAATTTTGTCAAATGCTTTTTCAGCATCTATGGAGATGATCATGTTGTTTTTGTTCATCTTTTTGTTGATGTGGTGGATGATGTTGATGGATTTTCGAATGTTGTACCATCCTTGCATCCCTGGGATGAATCCCACTTGATCATGGTGTATGATCCTCTTGATGTATTTTGAATTCGGTTTGCTAATATTTTGTTGAGTATTTTTGCATCTACGTTCATCAGGGATATTGGTCTGTAATTTTCTTTTTTGGTGAGGTCTTTGCCCGGTTTTGGTATTAGAGTGATGCTGGCTTCATAGAATGAGTTTGGAAGTATTCCTCCTCTTCTATTTTTTGGAAAACTTTAAGGAGAATGGGTGTTATTTCTTCTCTATATGTCTGGTAGAATTCAGAGGTGAATCCATCAGGTCGGGGGGTTTTGTTCTTGTGTAGTTTTTTGATTACCGATTCAATTTCGTTGCTGGTGATTGGTCTGTTTAGTTTTTCTGTTTCTTGTTTGGTCAGTTTTGGAAGGTTGTATTTTTCTAAAAAGTTGTCCATTTCTTCTAGGTTTTCCAGCTTGTTGGCATATAGATTCTCATAATATTCTCTTATAATTCTTTGTATTTCTGTGGGGTCTGTCGTTATTTTTCCTTTCTCATTTCTGATTCTATTTATGTGTGTAGATTCTCTTTTTCTCTTAATGAGTCTGGCTAGGGGTTTATCTATTTTGTTTATTTTTTCAAAGAACCAGCTCTTGGTTTCATTGATTTTTTCTATTGTTTTATTCTTCTCAATTTTAATTATTTCTTCTCTGATCTTTATTATGTCCCTCCTTCTGGTGACTTTGGGCCTCATTTGTTCTTCTCTTTCCAATTTCAGTAATTGTGTCTTTAGACTATTCATTGGGGAATGTTCTTCCTTCTTTAAATAGGCCTGGATTGCAATGTACTTTCCTCTTAGAACTGCCTTTGCTGCGTCCCACAGAAGTTGTGGCTTTGTGTTGTTGTTGTCATTCATCTCCATATATTCTTTGATTTCTGTTTTGATTTGGTCGTTAACCCATTGATTAATTAGGAGAGTGTTGTTAAGTCTCCATGTATTTGTGAGCCTTTTTGATTTCTTTCTAAAATTTATTTCTAGTTTTATACGTTGGTGATCTGAGATGTTGGTTGGTAGGATTTCAATATTTTTGAAATTACTGAGGTTCTTTTTGTGGCCTAGTATGTGGTCTATTCTGGAAAATGTTCCATGTGCACTTGAGGAGAATGTGTATCCTGTTACTTTTGGGTGTAGAGTTCTGTAGATGTCTGTTAGGTCCATCTGTTCTAGTGTGTTGTTCAGTGCCTCTGTGTCTTTACTTATTTTCTGTCTGGTTGATCTGTCCTCTGGAGTGAGTGGTGTGTTGAAGTCTCCTAAGATGAATGCATTGCTGTCTATTTCCTCCTTTAATTCTGTTAGTATTTGTCTCACATATGCTGGCGCTCCTGTGTTGGGTGCATATATATTTATAATGGTTATATCTTCTTGTTGGACTGACCCCTTTATCATTATGTAATGTCCTTCTTTATCTTTTGCTACTTTCTTCGTTTTGAAGTCTATTTTGTCTGATACAAGTACTGCAACACCTGCTTTTTTCTCTTTGTTGTTTGCATGAAATATCTTTTTCCATCCCTTCACTTTTAGTCTGTGTATATCTTTGGATTTGAGGTGAGTTTCTTGTAGGCAGCATATAGATGGGTCTTGCTTTTTTATCCATTCTGTTACTCTGTGTCTTTTGATTGGTGCATTCCGTCCATTTACATTTAGGGTGATTATTGATAGATATGTACTTATTGCCATTGCTGGCTTTAGATTCGTGGTTACCAAGGGTTCAAGGGTTGCTTCTTTACTATCTAACAATCTAACTTAACTTTCTTGTTAAGTTATTGTAAACACAGTCTGATGTTTCTTTATTTCTCTCCCTTCTTATTCCTCCTCCTCCATTCTTTCTATAATAGGTGTTTTATTCTTTGCCTTTAGTTAGTATTTGGATGGTCTGCTTTCTTTGCTATGATTTTATTTTCTCTGGTGACATCTTTTTAGCCTTAGGTGTGCTTCCATCTAGAGCAGTCCATTTAAGATATCCTGTAGTGGTGGTTTATGAGAGGCAAACTCTCTCAACTTTCATTTATCTGGAAATTGTTTAATCCCTCCATCATATTTAAATGATAATCGTGCTGGATACAATATTCTTGGTTCGAGGCCCTTCTGTTTCATAACGTTAAATATATCATGCCATTCTCTTCTGGCCTGTAAGGTTTCTGTTGAGAAGTCTGATGATAGTCTGATGGGTTTTCCTTTGTAGGTGATCTTTTTTCTCTCTCTAGCTGCCTTTAATACCCTGTCTTTATCTTTGATCTTTGACATCTTAATTATTATGTGTCTTGGTGTTGTCTTCCTTGGGTCCCTTGTGTTGGGAGATCTATGAGCTTCGGTGGACTGCGAGACTACTTCCTTCCCCAGCGAGGGAAAGTTTTCAGCAATTATTTCTTCAAAGACACTTTCTATCCCTTTTTCTCTCTCTTCTTCCTCTGGTACTCCTATAATGCGAATATTGTTCCGTTTGGATTGGTCACACAGTTCTCTTAATATTCTTTCATTCCTAGAAATCCTTTTATCTCTCTCTGCCTCAGCTGCTCTGTACTCCTGTTCTCTGTTTTCTATTCCATTAACAGTCTCTCGCATCTCATCCACTCTGCTGTTAAGCCCGTCGATCACTTGTCTGATTTCTGTATTGTCTTTCCTCAGTTCCCTCACTTCCTCCCTCAGCTCTTGCACATTTCTCTGTAGGTCCATCAGCACGGTTATGACTTTTATTCTGAATTCTTTTTCAGGGATGCTGTGCATTTCCATCCCTTCAGACTCCCTCTCTGGGGTTGTCTGGTTGATTTTGGTCTGAACCATATTCCTCTGTCTTTTCATGGCTGTTTAATTTGGTCACTGATAGTTGCCACGTATGTCAGCTGGGCTCTTTAAGACCGCCTCTTGGGGTGCCGAGTCCTCTCGGGTGTAGCTGCACGCTGTGTGCTTTCCTGTGTATTCTCATCTCTCTTTTAGGAATAGATGTATTTGCTGTGTTTTTGTAGATAAATATAGTGTTGGGAGGAGATTTCTGCCGCCCTGCTCACACCGCCATCTTCCCGGAACTCCTATCATTCACTTCTTGAACGACTGAGTGCTGTGCATTGCACCATATGATTTCCCTTATTTGTGTAATATAAAAACAAAACAAATAAAAGACTCATACACACTGAGAAGTGACTGGTGGTTACCATGGTGGAGGTGGTAGGGTGGTTGGATGGGAAGGTTGAACAGGATAAAAAATTCCCAAACATAAGCTGGCCCAAGGGATAGTAGTATGGTATGGAAAATATAGTTAAGGATTCTGCAATATCTTCCTAGTTTGACACACAGTAACTGCACTAGAAGGGGTGAGGATTTAATAATATGGATAACTGTTGAAGCACTATGTTGTATACTTGAAACCAATATAAGATTGTTTATTAATGATACTTCAATAAAAATAAATAAATGGGTAAATAAAGAAATAATGAAAGGGACAGATGCAACAGGTCAGGGGATATAAAGGTAAGAATGGGGAAAATAGAGTAAAGTGATTGGTGGTAAGAATTTAACTCATTTAAATATATAATTAAGACTAAGAATTATGGCTATAGAATAGAATGTAAATTTTCAAACACCAAAAATGCAAACAACAAAAATATAACTATGAAAAATCAAGAAGTAGGTTGAAATAGTCTTTATTTTCTCATTTTTCATAGAATATTGATATTGTTTTAAAAAAGTAAATACATAGTTTGGAAAAATAAATGGCTCCAACTTCCTTATCTTTTTCATAAACCTTTATGATAGTCTTAGAAAGCCATTTTAAGAAATCTATTTTATGAGGGAAGAAACAGTTATATGTCAATCTGATCTAATGCTAATGTGAAGGGTACCTGAGATACATGTTTTCAAAAATGCAATTAGCTCCCATCATAACCAGTAAGCCCTAAACACGTACTAACAAGGAATTTGGAAATTTGGTTTAAACAAGGAAAAACTGAGTTCACATGCTATAAACAGCACATCTGCTATGAAGATTAAAAAAAAAGATGTCAATATTCTATTTAAATCAAAACAGAATGCATATTCCATTTCAGCTTTTTATCAGGAGTTTCTGATGTAAACTTTGCATTGTAAGTTCACCGCATTAGGTGACAGAGAAAATGATCATGGTTTTAACGTTCTACATGCTCATGACCGTTACTAATCAATGGAATAGTACGAAGAAGAAGAGCTGAGTACATACAGCTGGTTTAATTTACATAATGCAGATGTCTTAGTTATGGAAATTTGTTAAGTAGATATGCAGAGTTTCTTCCTTAGATCAAGAAATTTTGGAATTAAAGGGCTCCCAGGAGATTAAAGATGGCAGCGTGAGAGGTGAGATGGGGCTTCCTCCTAAAACTGCATATGATACAAAAATATAGTTAATACAAATACTCCAAAAGAGCAACAGGAAAAAGGACTGTGCCAGACAGTATACACCTGGAGAAAAGAGCAGACCTCACAGAACAGGGTAACGTACCAAAGCTGTGGCCCAGTGGGACCGAAGCCCTTCCCCGAGCTCACCGGCAGGAGAAAGAAAAGGAGCGGGGAGGGAGTAGAGGCTTGGAACAGCTGAACACCTGACTCTGGAAATCTGCTCTGGGAGCACAAACCTATATTTCTTGGTGCTTGCATGATACTCTTGTGATTACGGGGTTGGAAAGATAAGACAGGCAGAAATCCTGGAGAGACTGAGATTCCAGCCGCATGTGGAAAGCAGGGATCCATATCTGGCTGCTCTGGGACAAAAGAAAGACAGGCAATCTGAAAGACTCCTAAAAAGGAGGCCCTTAGCAAGAGGGCTGCTAAAGGGGCAAGGATTGCACAGAGCTTACTGCTCAGGAGAAAGGACAGGTAGACAAAACTGACCAGGTGCCTGTGCCCAGCAGATTGGGAGCTTTCACGTTCTTTAGGTGCTCTATCTACCTGGCTGGCTACACAGCTCGAAGGAACCCCTTCGTGATACGCAGCCTACTGTGCCTTTTTCCTGGCCAGCCCAACCTGGCTGGCAAACTGGCAAACCCTACCCTGGTGTTAGGCCAGCCAGAGGGAAGATCTGTCTACAGCAACTACAAATGCAAAGCACAGAGGCTTATACCTGTGTGCTTGGCCAACTGGTTCAGGCAGTGGAGTTAGGCATAGCAGCTGGGAAGCAGGAAACAGCTCTTTCTTCCCCCCAGGCACCAATACCACTCCCCTGCGACCCCTGACATTGCTTCAGGGCTGAGCAGCTCCAGAGAGTAGAGCTTCTGGGCACTAGAGGGTGCCATATACAAATATGAAAAGCCAAAGGAACCTGGTTCAAAGTAAAATTATTAATACAACTCCGGAGAAAGATTTAAATGACATTGACCCCACGAATCTTCCTGAAAGGGAGTTCAAAATAAAAATCATTAACATGTTCATGGAGGTACAGAAAGATATTCAAGAACTCAGGAATGAATTCTGGTAGGAGATCCAATCGTTGAAGAGCACAGTGGAGGCTATTAAAAGCAGATTAGATATGGTGGAGGAGACAATAAATGAAAAAGAAACTAGAGAAGAGAAATACAAAGAAGCTGAGGCACAGAAAAAAAAAAGATCTCTAAGAATGAAAGAATATTGAGAGAACTGTGTGACCAATCCAAACGGAACAATATTCACATTATAGGGGTACCAGAAGAAGAAGAGACAGAGAAAGGGATAGAAAGTGTCTTGGAGGACGTAATTGTTGAAGACTTCCCCAATCTGGGGAAGGAGATAGTCTCTCAGGCCATAGAGATGCACAGATCTCCCAACACAAGGGACCCAAGGAAGACAACACCAAGACATATAGTAAATTAAATGGCAGAGATCAAGGATAAGGAGAGACTATTAAAGCAGCCAGAGAGAGAAATAAGATCACACAGAAAGGAAAGCCCATCAGGCCATCATCAGACTTCTCAGCAAAAATGTTACAGGCTACGAGGGAGTGGCATGATGTATTTAATGCAATGAAGCTAAAGGGCCTCAAACCAAATTACTTTATCCAGCAAGATTATCATTTAAATTTTAAGGAGGGATTAAACATTTTCCAGATAAGCAAAAGCTGAGAGAATTTACCTCCAACAAACCATCTCTACAGTGTATTTTGGAGGGACTGCTATAGATGGAAGTGTTCCTACGGTTTAATAGCTGTCACCAGAGGTAAGAACACCACAGTAAAGAAAATAGAACAGCTAGTTACTAAGCAAATGCAAAATTAAATTAACTATCACCAAAGACAATCAAGGGATAGACAAAGAGTACAGAATATGATACCTAAAATATAAAGAATAAAGGAGAAAGAAAAAGGAGGAGAAAAAAAACATTTAGATTGTGTTTCTAATAGCATATTAGGTGAGTTAAGTTAGACTCTAAGATAGTAAAGAAATAAACCTTGAACCTTTGGTAACCACGAATCTACCTGCAATGGCAATAAGTACATACCTATCGATAATCACCCTAAATGTAAACAGACTGAATGCACCAATCAAAAGACATAGAGTCAGTGAAAGGATAAAAAAAAAGACCCATCTATAAGCTGTCTATAAGAGACTCACTTTTAACCCAAAGACACACACAGACTAAATGTGAAGGGATGGAAAAAGGTATTTCATGCAACTATTAGGGAGAAAAAAGGAGGAGTTGCAGTACGTGTATCACACAAAATAGACTTCAAAACAAGGAAAGTCACAAGAGACAAAGAAAGACATTACATAATGATAAAAGGGTCAATCCAACAAAAGATATAATCATTATAAATATCTATGCGCCCAACACAGGAGTTCCTACATATGTGAAACAAATACTAACAGAATGAAAGGGTGAAATAGACTGCAATGCATTCATTCTAGGATACTTCAACACACCACTCACTCTGAAGGACAGGTCAACCAGACAGAAAATAAGTAAGGTGACAGAGGCACTGAACAACACAATACAACAGATGGACCCAACAGACATCTACAGAACTCTACACCCAAAAGCAGGAGAATACAAATTCTTCTCAAGTGCACATGGAACATTTTCAAGAATATATAATATACTAACCACAAAAAGACTCTCAGTAAATTCAAAAAGATTGAAATTGTACCAACCAGTTTCTGAGACCACAAAGGCATGAGAGCAGAAATAAATTACGCAAAGAAAAAAAAACATCCCACAAACACATGGAGGCCTCACAACATGGTCTTAAATAACCTATGAATCAATGACCAAATAAAAACAGAGATCAAGCAATATATGGAGACAAATGACAACAATTCAAAATCACAAAATTTGTGTGACGCAGCGAAGGCCGCGGTAAGAGGAAAGTATATTGCAATACAGGCCTACCTCAGGAAAGAAGAACAATCCCATATGAGCAGTCTAACCTCAGAATTAACAAAACTAGAAAAAGAAGAAATGAGGCCCAAAGTCAGTAGAAGGAGGGACATAATGAAGATTAGAGCATAAATAAACAAAATTGAGAAGAATAAAACAATAGAAAGAATCAATGAAAGCAAGAGCTGGTTCTTTGAGAAAATAAACAAAATAGATAAACCCTTAGCCAGACTTATCAAAAAAAAAAAAAGAGAACTTCAAGCTCTACTACAAAGCCACAGTAATTAAGACAATTTGGTACTGGCACAAGAACAGACCCACAGACCAGTGGAACAGAATAGAAAATCCAGACATTAACCCAAACATATGCGGTTAATTAATATACAATAAAAGAGCCTTGGATATACGATGTGGAGAAGACAGCGTCTTCAGCAGCTGGTGTTGGCAAAACTGGACAGCTACATGTAAGAGAATGAAACAGGACTACTGTCTAATCCCATACACAAATGTCAACTCAAAATGGATCAAAGACCTGATGTAAGTCATGAAACCATAAAACTCTTAGAAAAAAACATAAGCAAAAATCTCTTGGACGTAAACATGAGGAACTTCTTCATGAACATATCTCCCCAGGCAAGGGAAACAAAAGCAAAAATGAACAAGTGGGAGTATATCAAGCTGAAAAGCTTCTGCACAGCAAAGGATACCATCAGTAGAACAAAAAGACATCCTACAGAAGGGGAGAATATATTCATAAATGATATGTCAGATAAGGCGTTGACATCCAAAATATATAAAGAACTCATGCACCTCAACAAACAAAAAAGCAAATAATCCAATTAAGAAATGGGCAGAGGACATGAATAGACACTTCTCCAAAGAAGAAATTCAGATATCCAACAGGCACATGGAAAGATGCTCCACATCGCTAAACATCAGAGAAATGCAAATTAAAACCACAATGAGGTATCACCTCACACCAATAAGGATGGCCAACATCCAAAACACAAACAGCAACAAATGTTGGTGAGGATGTAGAGAAAGGGGAACCCTCCTGCACTGCTGCTGGGAATGCAAATTGGTTCAACCTTCAACCATTGTGGAAAGCAGTATGGGAGGTTCCTCAAAAAACTCAAAATAGAAATACCATTTGACCCAGCAATCCCACGCCGAGGAATTTACCCTAAGAATGCAGCAGCCTAGTTCCAAAAAGACAGATGCACCCCTATGTTGTATCGCAGCACTATTTACAATAGCCAAGAAATGGAAGCAACCTAAGTGTCCAACAGTAGATGAATAGATAAAGAAGATGTGGTACATATACACAATGGAATATTATTCAGCCATAAGAAGAAAACAAATCCTACCATTTGCAACAACATGGATGGAGCAGAGGGTATTATGCTCAGTGAAATAAGCCAAGTGGACAAAGGCAAGTATCATATGATTTCACTTGTATGTGGAGCATAAGGGCAAAGAAAAAAAACTGAAAGAACAAAACAGCAGCAGACTCACAGAACCTAAGAATGGACTAACAGTTATCAAAGGGAAAGGGACTGGGGAGGATGGGTGGGAAGGGAGGGACAAGGGGGAAAAGGGGGCATTACGATTAGCAGACACAATGTTGGGGGGGCAAGGGGAGGGCTGTAGAACTCAGAGAAGACAGGTAGTGATTCTATAGCATCTCACTTAGCTGATGGACAGTGACTGTAATGGGATTGGTAGAGGGCACTTGATCAAGTGGGGAGTTTAATAACCATAATGTTGCACATGCAATTGTAGATTAATGATACCAAAATTAAAAAAAAGAGAGTCTACTCACATAAACAGAATTACAAATGAGAAAAAAAACACTACAGACACCACAGAAATACAAAGAAGTATTAAAGAATACTATGAAAAATTATATGCTAACAAACTGGGTAACCTAGAAGAAATGGACAACTTTCTAGAAAAATACAACTTTCCAATGCTGACCAGAAAGAAACAGAAAATCTGAAAAGACCAATTACCAGCAAAGAAATTGAACTGGTAATCAAAAAACTACCTAAGAACAAAACCCTGGACCCAATGGCTTCACCACTGAATTTTATCAAACATTTAGCAAAGACCAAATACCCATCCTCCTTAAAGTTTTCTAAAGAGTAGAAGAAGAGGGAATACTTCCAAACTCATTCTATGAGGCCAGCATCACTCTCATACCAAAACCAGGCATAGACACCACAAAAAAAGAAAATTACAGACCAATATCCCAGATGAACATAGATGCAAAAATACTCAAGAAAATATAAGCAAACCAAATTCAAAAATACATCAAAAAGATAATCCATCATGATCAAGTAGGATTCATCCCAGGGATGCAAGGACGCTACAACATTCGAAAACCCATTGACATCATCCACTACATCAACAAAAAAAGGAAAAAAAACACATGATCATCTCCATAGATGCTGAAAAGAATTTGACAAAATTCAACATCCATTCATCATAAAAACTCTAAACAAAATGGGTATAGAGGGCAAGTACCTCAACATCATAAAGGCCATATATGACAAACCCACAACCAACATATACTCAACAGTGAGAAGCTGAAAGCTTTTACTTTAAGATCGGGAACAAGACAAGGATGCCCACTCTCCCCACTTTTATTCAACATAGTACTGGAGTTTGTAGCCATGGCAATCAGACAACACAAAGAAATAAAAGGCATCCCGATTGGCAAGGAAGAAGTTAAACTGTCCCTGTTTGCAGATGATATGATATTGTACATAAAATACCCTAAATAACCCACTCCAAAACTACTAGATCTAATATCTGAATTCAGAAAAGTTGCAGGATATAAAATTAATATGCGGAAATCTGTGGCATTCCTATACACTAACAATGAACTAGCAGAGAGAGAAATCAGGAAAACAGTTCCATTCACGGTTGCATCAAAAAGAATAAAATACCTCGGAATAAACCTAACCAAGGAAGGAAAAGACCTATACTCTGAAAACTACAAGACACTCAGAGAAATTAAAGATACCAATAAATGGAAACACATCCCGTGCTCATGGATAGGAAGAGTTAATATTGTCAAAATGGCCATCTTGCCTAAAGCAATCTACAGATTCAACACAATCCCTATCAAAATACCAACAGCATTCTTCAATGAAGTAGAAAAAACATTCTAAAATTCATATGGAACCACAAAATACCCCCAAAATCCAAAGCAATCCTGAGATGTAAGAATAAACCTGGGGACATTATGCTTCCCAACTTCAAGCTCTACTACAAAGCTACAGCAATCAAGACAGTTTGGTACTGGCACAAAACAGACCCACAGACCAGTTGAACAGAATAGAGAGTCCAGATATTAATCCAAACATATATGGTAAATTAATATACAATAAAGGAGCCCTACACATACAGGTTGTAAATGACAGCCTCTTTACAGCTGGTGTTGGTAAAACTGGATAGCTACATGCAAGAGAATGAAACTGGATTATTGTTTAACCCCATACACAAAAGTAAACTTGAAATGGATCAATGACCTGCATGTAAGTCATGAAACCATAAAACTCTTAGAAGACCACAAAGGCAAAAATCTCCTGAATATAAGCATGAGCAACTTCTTCCTGAATGCATCTCCCCAAGCAAGGGAAACAAAAGCAAAAATGAACTCATGGGACTACATCAAACTAAAGTTTCTGTGCAGCAAGGACACCATCAACAAAACAAAAAGGCACCCTAGAGTATGGGAGAATATATTTGTAAATGACATATCCGACAAGGAGTTAACATCCAAAATATATAAAGAACTTACATGCCTCAACACCCAAAAAGCAAATAACCCGATTAAAAAATGGACAGAGGGTATGAAGAGACAGTTCTCCAATGAAGAAATTCAGATAGCCAACAGATACATGAAAAAATGCTCCACATCACTAATCATCAGGGAAATGCAAATTAAAACCACAATGAGATATTACCTCACACCAGTAAGGATGGCTAGCATCCAAAAGACTAAGAACAACAAATGCTGGTGGGGATGCGGAGAAAGGGGAACACTCCTACACTGTGGGTAAGCTAGTTCAACCATTGTGGAAAGCAATATGGAGGTTCCTCAAAAAACTAAAAATAGAAATACCATTTGACCCAGGAATCCCACTCCTTGGAATTTACCCAAAGAATACAACTTCTCAGATTCAAAAAGACATAGGCACCCCTATGCTTATCGCAGCACTTTTTACAATAGCCAAGATATGGAAGCGACCTAAGTGTCCATCAGTAGATGAATGGATAAGGAAGATGTAATACATATACAATGGAATACTACTCAGACATAAGAAAGAAACAAATGCTACCATTTGCAACAACATGGATGGAACTGGAGGATATTATTCTCAGTGAAATAAGCCAGGTGGAGAAAGACAAGTGCCAAATGATTTCCCTCATTTGTGAACTATAACAACGAAGCAAAACTGAAGGAACAAAATAGTAGCAGACTCAGAGACTCCAAGAAGAAACTAGTGGTTACCAAAGGGGAGGGGTGTGGGAGGGTAGGTGGGGAGGGTGGGAGAAGGGGATTGCGGGGTATTGTGTTTAGTACACATGGTGTGGGGAATCATGGGGAAAACAGTGTAGCACAGAGAAGGCAAACAGTGAATCTGTGTCTTTTTACTACACTGATGGACAGTGACTGAATTGGGGTATGAGTGGGGACTTGATAATATGGGTAAATGTAGTAACCACATTGTTTTTTCAGGTGAAACCTTCATAAGAGTGTATATCAATAATACCTTAATAAAAAAACAAAAACAACAACAACAACAAAAAGAGGTTCCAGGATTTCAACTTGTTAAACCTCAGTAGTTTATGATGATGATGTGAGATGATTGCTGACCCTATGGAACCAGTATGGAGGAGTTCACCTGGTTTATCAACTTAAGTATAGATATATCTTCTTAATCTAAACTTGAGGTTTGAGCATATGCTAAGAAAACACTACACTGGATATTCTGCATGTTACAGTACGTCTCTGTGGAAATGACATATTTCAGAAGAGATTTCACAGATTTTAGTAAGAATTCTGTTCTTAGTTGTTTGCAGAATAAATATTCGTTGAATGTTCCCCAAGAATATACAGCATCCCAGGCACCCAATGAGTCCACTATTTTTAGAACTACTTAAAAACAGACAAACTCTGAGCAAAGTATAGATTAACCTGGCAATGTAAAAGAGCATTCTTTTTTGAAACTGCTGAAATATAAGCTAAGAGATATCAACTGGAATATATTTTAGTATTTGTTTGTGATATTTGTGTCTGAATATTCCACACAAATTTCAAAAGTATTTTCTTTATTAGTGACCCAAACTAATCATTCTACATTTTATACAAAACTGCACGTATATGAATAGTTAATATTACCATAAAAATTCCATTCACCCAAAGTTGGCTAGATGTGTTATAGTACATAATTGTTAAAACTATGAGTTGTTTGCAAGTTGGGTCTATACTGCTATAAAAATTCCATTTCCCCAAAGTTGGCTAGATGCATTACATGTGCATAACTGTTAAAACTAAGAGCAGTTCCAAGTTCACTCATAATTTGGGGTCTTGTTACTGTATATTGAAATAGAATTGTAATTGTCCAGTTAAAAATACCTTTTCATCACAATATATTGTCATATTTCATCATCAATATAAATAATCCCTAACTTTAAGCATGTGTTCTATGAAAATCGCGTTCAAATGTAATATGGCTTGGAACAGTACATAAATCCCACCTAAAGGACTCACACTACATAAATATACTACTAAGAAAGTAATAAAAATTGAGACCATTTTGGGAAATAAAATAGAAGAGAGTCAAGAGGGGAAAATTTTTTCCTCATATCCTGGTAGAGGAGGTAACATGACTTTCCTAGCCCTCTAAATGTAAGCATTTATTTGACAGTTTAAAGGGCTGGGATTTGCTATATAGAGGAATCAATAATCTTGTAAAGCCTAAAGCAGTGCACATAAACATGCTATTTGAGACATTAGCACTAAGCTAAAAGAAATAATTATATTTTCAATAAACACGTTCCTACTGGATAATCAATTTTGTACACGTCTTACCAGCTGTTTCACAGCACAGGTAGTGAATGGCAACTGCTGTTATATCAAAACCATACATTATATGCATATGAAGTACATATGAATTTTGCATGGGTATCTACTTATTTCTGATCAGCCACATTTAAGTCATACTAAATAAAAATAAGGTATTCATGTGGTGATTAATTCAGGAGGATATTTAGAATGGTCTTATTTTAGAAATGAATTCTTAACCAATTATTTTTATGTCAGAAGATTTAATAATTCAAATTACATGCTGCTCTTAGTCCCAGATTTAAGAGATTTGTCATGATCAATGTTTCTGAAATAATAAATTAAAAGGTGTCATGGTAATTACTATGGAATAAATAGCAATTAAGATTTTTTAAGCAAATAAGCTCAAACTGTTTGCAGTGAATATTTATACTACTAATTTTTCCCACACAATGTATATATCATTCACCAATAGCCTAAAAATATAAAATAAAAATGTGCAGAATTACTTCAAAAGGTCTTAAGAAAATGATTTAATATATAATTGAATACTTGGTTAAGAAACATCTATGTATAATGTATCCAAAAAGAGGCAGACATAAAGGTAAGTAATATAAATTATGTTACCATAGAATGATAGAATTTCTATCTGCATATATATTAGTGAAAATAAAATACGGTTTGAGATGGGTAAATAATTTGCAGGATAAGTAGAAGACAATTATTTAAAATACCATCAGCCCAAAACTAAAATATAGTGTGTAAATATGTACCAGAATTTAAGTTAGGTAAATACTTACTGCTATATAATAAACCCTTGCTTTTTCTACTAACATCCAGTTTTTCTCCATATCAAGATGTTTTTCCTTTTTGTAGCAATTGGCAGCAGCAAGATTAGCTACAAGGGACCTAAAACAAAAACAAAAAGCAAACAGGTTTTACTTATACTATAGCTGAATTTCTCTTGTATTTCTATATAATTAACACAATATTTTATAAGTTGTGTTACATTTTAATTAATTCTTCAAATTGCTGTATATCGATTTTAACAAATGTAAATAAAATTGTTTTGAGAACTTTTTGAGATTTCTATGTTACCTTTGAGATAAACAGATTGTTCTAAATACGACATGGCATTTTGAAACTGGAATTTACATTTCCTTTTGATACTAAAATAAGATTATCTACTTTAACATTTTAATAGTTGAAAGTTCAGTTAGGAAATAAAGCTACTATGTCATTATGCAAAAAATATATATACACATATACATGCAACTAAAATTTTCTGTTTTTAAATATCAGCATTCTAGACATTGATATTTAGTCTAATACCTTAAAAGCCAAGTATGGGAATAATTTTGCAAAACACAAAATAAATGTAGACTATATTTACTATGAGGGATTATTTGCAAATCATTACTTTTTTTTATTAAGGCTGAATTTTGTTTATTTGGGGAAGTACAAAGCATCTGTGAAGTTTCCTCTTTATGGTCACTTTTTTTTTATTGAGGTATCATTGCTATACAATCTTATATTGGTTTCAAGTGGATCAGCAGTTACCCACTTCATTAAATACTTACCCTCAACTAGTGCTGTTACTATCTGTCAACATAGGAAGATGTTACAGAATCACTGGCTATGTTCTCCATGCCATACTACTATCCCAGTGACCAACTTATATTATGATTGAAAATTTTTGTGTCTCACTGTCCCTCTTATGGTAACTACCAATCACTTCTCAGAGTCTACTGCTACTTTGTTCATTTTGTTTTGTTTTGTTTTGTTTTTGGAATCCACAAATAAGTGAAATAATATGGTATTTGTCTTTCTCTGTCTGGCTTATTTCACTCAGCATAATACCCTCTAGGTCCATCCATGTTGTTGCAAATGGCAGGATTTCCTTCCGTTTTATGGCTGAATAATATTCCATTGTATATATGTACCACATCTTCTTTATCCATTCATCTATTGATGGACACTTTGGTTGCTTCCATAACTTGGCTATTGTTAATACTGTGGTGATAAACATGGGGTGCATATACCTTTTTGAGTCTAAGATTTTGTTGTTTTGGGGTAAATTCCTAGAAGTAGAATTACTCGGTCTAACAGTATTTCTATATTTTGTTTTTTGAGGAACCTCCATACTGCATTCCACAGTGGCTGCACCAATTGACATTCCCACCAACAGTGTAGGAGGGTTCCCTTTTGCCATAGACTTGCCAACACTTGTTATTTCTTGTCTTTTGAATAGTGGCCATTCTGACTGGTGTGAAGTGACATCCTATTGTAGTTCTGATTTGCATTTCCCTGATGATTAGCAATGTGGAGCATCTTTTTATATGTATCTGATTGTTGTGGTTAGGACCTGCAGTACTATGTTGAATACAAGTGGTGAAACTGGACATCCTTGTGTTGTTCTTATCTTACAGGAAAAACTTTCAGCTTTTTGGCCATTCAGTATGATGTTAGCTGAAGGTCTGTCATATATGGCTTGTATTATGTTGAGGTACATACCCTCTGTATCCTTTTTGATGAGAGTCTTTAACATGAATGAATGAGGAATTCTGTCAAATGCTTCTTCAGCATCTATTGAGATGATCATGTGGTTTTTATTCTTTTTGTTAATGTGGTGTATCTTGATTGATTTATGAATATTGTACCATCCTTCCATGCCTGGATTAAGCCCCACTTGTTCTGATGGATGATCCTTTTGAAGTATTTTTGAATTTGGCTTGCTAATATTTTGTTGAGGACTTTTGCATCTATGTTCTTTAAGGATATTGGTCTATAATTTTTTTTTGTAGTGTCTTTGTCTGGTTTTGGTAAATTTTAGTAGTATTCCCTCCTCTTCTACCTTTTGGAATACTTGAAGAAGGATGGGTTTAAGTTCTTCTTTAAATGTTTGGTAGAATTCAGCTGTGAAGCCATGTGGTTCTGGACTTTTGTTTGTTGGGAGTTTCTGATTGCCAGTTCACTTTCATTGCTGGTTGTTGGTCTGTCCAGATTTCTGTTTCTTCCTGTGTCAGTCTTGGGAGCTGTATTTTTCTAGGAATTTGTCAATTTCTTCTAGGTTGTCCAATTTGCTGGCATATAATTTTTCATAGAATTCTCTAATAATTCTTTGTATTTCTGTGGAATCTGTTATGACTACTACTTTTTTGTTTCTGATTTTGTATATTTGTGCTGTCTTTCTTTTTTTCTTGATGAGTCTGGGGAGGTGAGGTTTATCTATTTTGTTTATTTTCTCAAATAATGAGCTCTTGGTTTTGTTGATTTTTTCTATTGTTTTATTCTTTTCCATTTTATTTATTTCTGCTCTGATCTTTATTATGTCCCTCCTTCTATTAACTTTGGATTTCATTTGGTTCTTCTTTTTCTGGTTTCTTTGTGAATTTTGACTGTTTATTTGGTATCGTTCTTGCGTCTTGAGGTAGGCCTGTATTTCTATGTACTTCTCTCTTAGAACTGATTTTTCAGCATCCCATACATTTTGGATAGTGGTTGTAAGCATTACCAGCCCTATCTAAAACAATTTATCCAGATCTATTAGGTTCCACAATTTGGATAATGAATTAGTCAGTGAGAGTTTCCCCTAGTCTCTGACTTCCAATATCATCTAAACAATACTGATCACCATAACCATAATATTTGCATATAAATTAAGCTTTTGACATCTGGGAGACCTAATATCATAACTGTTGTGTAAAATAGCAATTTAGTATGCAAAAACAATTTAGCAAATTTTACTCTAGCCTGAGTGGCATCAGAGGCAAAAAAATGACCTATTTCTCATTAATGGGAAAACTGCACCTGCATATTAAAGCTGGTTTTAGGAAAACAGAAAATGGGAAAGGTTTAAGTAAGTATATTTCAATGTTTGAACAACGGATGGTCTTATTTATTGAAACCTTAAAATCATGAAGTTCTCTTTACACAAAAAAGGTTTGAAGATGGCTTTGGCACCCTAATTAATTGTGATAGTTATATTTTGGTTATTTAATGACCATTGGACAGAGTAGTGTTAGGTTTTTAAAGGTCAAGGAATAAGTGAAAATAAAGCAGGTGAGAAATGGGAATGGAGCAAGGGGAGAAAAAGAAAGGAAAGGAAGGAAGACAGGGAATAGAGGAGGACAAACTAAATATTTCTAGCTATATGAAATGTAAAATTTCTATCAATTCACTATTTTAAAAGAGATAATTTTCAGTGACTCTAATAATAGATTAGCTAGGAAAGTTATTTTTATTTTCCCCTACAAAGGAGGAAAAAGCCTATGCTGATGAACAATATGGTAATAATGATATTGGCAATGCATGAATGTATTGAAGGAAAACCTCAGTGTACATGTAGAAGGCATGAATGCAATCAATTCATGGAAAGTCCTGAGAATTACATTTCAAGTTCACATAAAGAAGAATTTTCTAATAAGTAAAGTTGTATAGAAATGTAATGGGCTGATTTTTGAGTGGTGTGTTACCCATGACTGGAGTTGTTTCATATGAATAAATGACTATTTGTCAGAAATGCTTTAGATGACATAATTCATATGACACTGGATATAATGTATTTCATAGATGTTAAGAAATACTTATGTACACTGTATATGTATCTATGTATTTGAATATTCCAATCTCAGGCTATGGTGAAAGGACATTCTTTCTGATCCCAGTTTCAGCAAGAAACTAGCTAAAAGACACTGAATAAAATGTTTTACCTTTCTGATCCTAACTACAAAGAGTAAAGATTGGATTGGATAATCTCAAAACTCTCATTCTATACTCCTCATGAATACAAAAGAAGGTTCAACAAGGTAATTTTTTTCTATTAAAGGAAAAATGATATAAGGAAGGAGTTTATTAAAGCAATTAAAAACATGAGATCTGGATTGCAAATTGAGATTTTACTGATACTGAAATTCAGATTTTACTATTGTTTAAATAGCCAATTAGAACAGGGCTTCCCTTGGAATTACACTGACCTATTGTCACCAGTGATGCACACAGCACAAGTTCCTGTTGGTTGCTCTGTCTGCTCATAGTAATAAGCATCCACATTGGCTTCAGCAGCTTTCTTCTTCAATATCTCCCCAAATTTATCTGTCCCAATGGATCCAAAAAATGTTGCTATTTTGTGTGGCTGCTGAATCATCCACTGAAAAAATAGAAACATAAATAATTTTAATGAGTCAGAAGTATGGTACACATAGTTCAGTATTCTGCCATGGGCAGTGGAATAAAAGTGATGCTTTGTTAGAAGCTGTGGATGTTACAAACGGATTTCCAATCCTGTACTAACATTTATAATAAGAAATATGATATAACAACCATATAACATCTTATTATGCTATGTTTGGGGGAAGAAAGAAAGTATACTGGTTAAGAACCCAGAATTTAGTCATATAACCCTTAGGTCAATGCTAGCTTGATTCAGGAAAATAATAATGAGTCCCAACCAAAAGTGGTATAGCACTGTCATTAAAAGAGCAGAATCTTTATTGAACACTTGAGTTCAAATCTTACTCCTACAACTTATTAGTTTTAAGAAAAAATAAGAATTAGGAACACATATATCCTTTTAGTATATACACATCTTTTAGATGTTATATATATATAATTTTAAATTTGCTTATTTCATAAAATGAAACAAGTAGCAATAAACAGAGGTGCTACTGCCAGAGATCCAGAGAGAGTCCTGTTGCGGCTGAGTCCTGACAATGTCATCTCATTTGGTAGAGCAGCTGCCACTCCTGCACAACAAAAACAACTGCAAGGAAGGTGACCAGCCATAGCCCTCCCCAACCAGCTGGCCTCAACAGTTCCTGGATGGAGCAACCCATGAATAGCAGCAATGGCAATGAAAATGACAATGGGAAAAATGGGGGGCTGGAACATATACCTTCCTCATCTATCAAAATGGAGACATGGAGAAGATCCTTTTGAATGCACAAAATGAATGAGGCCATAGTAGCTCAAGAAGCAATTCTCACTGTGCCAGCCTTTCCCTACAAGAAGACAGGCAGATTATGTTTGATATGGAAATGCATACTAGCAGGGACCATATACTTCAATCTGAAGAAAAAGCTGTACAAGGAGGGAGAGGGGGTTGATGCTTTGAAACAAAGTATAGACTGCGTGTCCATCTCATCCAGTAACCATGAAAACATTCTACCTAAGGAAGTTCCACTTCAGACACCCCAAATGCTCTATTTCTCTGAGCATGACAAAAAGTGAAGCCATCAATAAAGGGAGTATTTTCTCCACAGAGTTTCTTAAGGTGATCATTCCATCTCTCTTCTTTTCTCATATTTTGGCTTTGGGGATAGGCATCTACACTGGAAAATGACAGAGCGTACATTCTGCCAGCACCTACTGAGGAAAGAAAAGGCCCTGGAAAAGCATGTGACCTGTGAAGTGTGTACTGTCACAGTAGTTTATTTGAACTTGAGGCCATTGCCACCCACCCTATTTTTACATATCCAAGTTCCAGTAACTCTCAAATCCAGTATTTTATTCAAACTCTGTTGAGGCACTTTACTAACCTCATTCCCTTTTTGGTCTGTAAGACACTTCAGCATTTCCTAACAGAGTTTATTGTTATTTAGAAATTTGCGAAGATGGTGGAATAGGGAGGCAAAAATAGTTTTGAAACCTAGTCCACTTGCACACAAAGGAAGCAACTACAGCAAATACAACTAAGCCTAAAAATGAATTGAACACACTGCAGAACACACCATCTACAGTTGGGGAAAAGGTGGCAGAGCCTTGACCAAGTGAGACCCCAGGCCTTGCCCCATCCCCAGTCCACAAGCAGGAGGAAGAAGAATGGAGCAGGGAGAGGATAGGTTCTCAGGAATTCTGTACACCCAGCCCTGGATATCTGTTCTGGAAACACAAGTCCACATTGCATTGGGTTCTGGTGATTAATAAGACTGGACACCAAGGACAGCTGGAGCACTCTGGGAGGCTGAAACACGAGCACTCTGTAGAGGACAGTAATGCTCCACTGGTACTGCTGAGACCTGACACAGACACAGCAGTTTGAAAGACTTGCCAGAAGTAGGAAGGAAGCCAGAGGGGTAAGGGTTGGACAGCCCTCCCTTGGCCTAGCAATTGGAGCACTCTCAGGAGCCACAGGTGCTCCATTCCCCTTGCTGGCAGCTCAGCCCTAAGGCACTTCCCTGTATACCACAGACACGCCAACACTCCACTGGGCACAGCAGCATCAGACTTTGCTGCCTGGCAGGCAAAGGGAGACTCTCCCAGCTTTTCCAGCTCTGTTTTTGCCCAACAGGGTGAGGGGAGGGGACGCCTGCAGGAGCCAGCTCTGAGAGTTCCTTCCTCCCCATGGGTGGCCAAGCCTGGTGTTGCATGCCTCAGTGCTGCTAGGTGATGCCATGGGAATAGCTGCTTCAGCAGCTGTGGCTTGACTATCTCTACCACAGGCAGGGCCTCCCAGTGCCCAACCAGCTACCACTGCTTGCCGGTGCATGTCTCCACGGCACACATCATACCACCATCATGACCCTGCGAGCCTTTCCACCATGCCAGTTGCTGCCTCATTGCTCCCGTGCACCTTCCCACTGCAACCAGTGCTAAGCACTTGAGGGCTCTGCAGTCAGGTGACTTGCCTGCTGTAAGCCCGTGCATCTTGTCACTGTGCAATTCACCATGCAACCCCCACCACCTCATTAACTCAGCAGCCCCACCATTGCTGCAGTGCAGGAAGAGGGCAGCCCCCACCCATAATGACCACAGCAGAAATGCCACTGCTCTGATTACAAAGGGCCAGCTGAGGAAAACTACCAGCCTCAGCAGACTGAGATAAACCACTGCCAGCAGAGAGACAGAAGGGTGACCCTGCACATTGCCCACCAACAGCAAATGGGGTTCCACAACAAAAGAGAATCAAGTACTAGAGAGGGAAGAGTCCTGACCTTCTGGGAACCACAGGAGGCATTCTTCATAAAGCATTTACTCCCTAGATCAGGAAGTATAGCAGATCCACCTAATACAAAGGAAGAAATACAGAAACCCTGACAAAATGAGGACACAGGAGAATATGTTCCAAACAAAACTATGAGATAAGACACCAGAAAGAGGGCTAAATGAAATGGACATCACCAATATTCTTGATAAATATTTCAAAGTAAAAGTCATAAATGTGCTCACTGATCTGAAGAAACATATTAAAGATCTCAGGGAGGACTTCAACAAAGATATACAAGAGCTGAAGGATACAGTAACTGAAATGAAACACAAAATGGAAAGAAAGAATAGATATAATAATAGATTGCTGCAAGTAGAGGAGACAATCAATGAGATGGAAATCAGAGAACAAGAACACAACAAAGCTGAGGAACAGAAAAAAAGGATCTCTAGGAATGAAAGAATGATAAGTGAGCTGTGTGACCAATCCAAATGACACAATATTCACAAAATAGGGGTACCAGAAAGAGAAGAGAGAGACAAAGGGGTAGAAAGTGTCTCTGAGGAAATAAGTGTTGAAAATGTCCCCACTCTGGGGAAGGAAATAGACACTCAGGTCATGGAAACGAGGAAAACCCCTAACAAAAAGTAATGACAGGAAGAAAACAGCAAGGCATACAATAATTAAAATGACAAAGATTAAGGATAAGGAGAGAGTATTGAAAGCAGAGAGAGAAAAATGATTACTTATAAGGGAAATGTCAATAGGCTATCAGCAGACTTCTCAGCAGAAACTTTACAGGCCAGAAGGAAGCGGCATGAAACATTTAATGTACTGAAACAGAAGGACCTTCAACCAAACATTCTCTACCCAGGAAGATTATCATTTTTATCATTTAAACTTGAAGCAGAGATTAAACAATTTCCAGATAAACAAAGGTTCAAAGAATTTAAAACAAAATCAACATTTATAACAAAACCAGCAATTCAAGATATGTCAGAGATGGCAGTAGATAGAAACATTCCTAAGGTTAAATAATTTTGATTATGACATCTAAAATATAAAGTGTGGAAGAGATAGAAGAAGTAAGTACTTTTAGACTGTGTTTGAAATAGAGCAATCAGCAATTTAATATAGACTGTGATATAGTCAGGAAGCTATCCCTGAACCTTTGGTAACAGGAAACCCACAGCCTATAATAGATACACAAAAAATTAAAAAAGAGAAATCCAACCACAACACTAAAGAAAATCATCAAATAACAAGAGAAGAGCATAAGAGAGGAATAAAGGAACAGGGAGGAGCTATAATAACAAACAGAAAATAATTAACAAAGTACATACCTATTAATAATTTCCTTAAATGTAAATGGACTGAATGCACTAATCAAAAGACATAGAGTGGCAGAATGGATAAAGAAACCAGACCCATCTATATGCTGCCTAGAGAAGACTCATTTCAGACAGAAAGACATACACAGGCTAAAAGTGAAAGGATGGAAGAAGATATTTCATGTAAACAATAGGGAGAAAAAAAGCAGGAGTAGCAGTACTTATATCAGATGAAATAGACTTTAAAACAAAGAAAATAACAAGGGACAAAGAAGGACATTACATAATGATAAAGGTGTTCAGTCCAACAAGAGGATATAACCATTATAAACAGGCACCCAACACAGGAGCAATTAAATATGCAAAAAAAAAAGCAAAAACAAAAAAAAAATCTAACAGAATTAAAGGGGGAAATGCATTACAAAACATTCATTGTAGGAGACTTTAAAACACCACTAACATCAATAGATCAACCAGACAGAAAATAAATGAGGAAACAGAGGCACTGAACAATACATAGATCAGAGGGACTTAACATACATCTATAGAGGATTCCTTCCAAAAGCAGCAGGATACACACTTTATCAAGTGTACACTGAAAATTCACCAGAATAGATTACATACTAGGCCACAAAAACAGCCTCAATAAATTCAAAAAGATGGAAATTGTATCAACCAACTTCTCAGACCACAATGGTATGAAACTAGAAATAAATTATGCAAAGGAAACAAAAAAGCCTACAAACACATGGAGGCTAAACAACATGCTTTTAAATAATCAAAGGATTGAAGAACAAATTAAAACAGAAATCAAGCAATACATGGAAACAAGTGAAAACAAAAATTTAACAGTCCAATATTTGTAGGAGGCTGCAACGGCTGTTATAAAAGGGAAGTATGTAGCAATACAGGCCTACCTCAAGACACAAGAACAATCCCAAACAAACAGCCTAAACTCACAATTCAAGAAAATAGAAAAAAGAAGTATAAATGAAACCCAAAGTTAGCAGAAAGGGACATAATAAAGATCAGAGCAGAAATAAATAATAAAGAATAAAACAAGAGAAAAAATCAATGAAACTAAGAGCTGGTTTTCTCAGAAAATAAAGAAAATATATGAACCCCTAGACAGACTTATCAAAAATTTAAAAAAGGAGAGAGTACACAAATAAACAAAATCAGAAATGAAGAATGAATAGTCACAATGGATACTACAGCAAAGAAATATTACAGAGTTCTATGAAAAATTATATGCCAATTAATTAGACAACCTAGAAGAAATGAGCAACTTCCTAGAAAAATACAACCTTCCAAGACTGACCTAGGAAGGAACAGAAAATCTGAACAGACCGATGACCATCAATGAGATTGGCAATCAAAACAGTAACAACAAACAAAATCCAAGTACCAGATGGCTTCACAGCTGAATTCTATCAAACATTTAAAGAAGAGACAAACCCATCCTTCTTAAAGGATTCCATAATGTAGAAGAGGGAATACTTCCAAACACATTCTATGAGGCCAGCATCACTCTAATATCAAAATCAGGCAGAGACACTACAAAAAAAGAAAATTATAGACCAATATCCCTGATGAACACAGATGCAAAAATCCTCAAAACAATATTGGTAAACCAAATTCAAAAACACATCAAAAGGACCATCCATCATGACTAAGTGGAATTGATTCCAGGGATGAAAAGATGGCATGATTGTAAATCAATCAACATGATATACCACATTAAAAAAAAGGATAAAAACCACATGATAATCTCAATAAACACTGAAAAAGCATTTGACAAAATTCAACATCCATTCATGATAAAAACTCAACAAAATGGGCATCGAGGGTGTGGGGAAAATGGAACTTTCTGACCAGGATTCCTGTCTGGTTAACAGTGCCCACTGTGTATATAATAAGAACGTGTTTGCACATTTATTGGAAGTTTACAGAGCTGCTGATCAGTCAGGGGCACTGCCAGTCCAGGGTAGGGTTGAGAGGAAACACCCATTCACTCCTTACCCTCGTTCCTGATATGTAATTGGCCAGCTGCCTGCCAGTTACTACAGACCCACGCACAGAGTTCCTCCTGCTGTGGGAGAGGGGCTGAGCACACCAGAAAAGAACAGGGGAGCCAGGGTTTAGAGCCATGAGTGACAGAGAGAGAGAGAAAGCTTGGGAGCCATGCATGAGGGAGGACTGAGGGGTGCTGGCGAGAGCTGTTGGTGTGAGCCAAGAGAGACTTAGCCATGAGAATAAACCCTTTAATTCCCAACTCCTTTCTCTTGCCATCCTTTGGTCTCATCAAATTCATAGCAAACTTGCACTGGGCAGGAAAGCCCCCACCCCCAGAGCTATAGAGGGTATGTACCTTCCATTAATAAAGGGCCATATATGACAAACTCACAGCTAACATCATACTTGATGGTGAAAAGCTGAAAGTTTTTCCTCTAAGATCAGGAACAAGACAAGCATGTCCACTCTCACCAGTTGAATTCAACATTGTACTGCATGTCTAGCCATGGCAATGAGACACAGTAAAAGATAAAAGGCATCCACAGTGGTAAGGAAGAAGTTAAACTATCACTATTTGCAGATGACATGATATTATTATACATAGGAAACCCTACAGACTGAACCAGAAAACTATTAAAACTAATAACTGTATTCAGCCAAGTTGCAGGATACAAAATTAATACACAGACATCTGTTGTGTTCCTATATATTAACCATGAGGTAGCAGAAAGAGAAATCAGGAAAACAACTTCATTTACAATTGCATAAAAAAGAATAAAATACTTAGGAATGCACCTGAGGAGGTGAAAGACCTATATTCTGAAAATTATAAGACACTCATGAGAGAAATTAAAGACATAAATAAATAGAAATCTACCCCATGCTCATGGATAGAATTAATATAGTCAAAATGGCCATCCTGCCTAAAGCAATTTACAGATTCAATGCAATCCCTATCAAAATTCCAATAGCATTCTTCAATGAACTAGAACGAATAGTTCTAAAATTCATATGGAACCACAAAAGACCCCAAATAGCCAAAGCAATCCTGAGAAGGAAGGACAAAACTGGGGATTACATTCCCTCACTTCAAGCTCTACTAAAAAGCTACAGTAATCAAAGCAATATGGTACTAACACAAGAACAGACCCATAGATTAATGGAACAGAATAGAAAGCCAGATATAAACCCACACATATATGGTAAATTAATACACAATAAAGGAGCCATGAGTGTACAATGGGGAAAAGACAGCCTCTTCAATAACCCGTGTTTGGAAAACTGGAGAGCTACATGCAAGAGAATGAAACTGGATTACTGTCTAACCCCATATACAAAAGTAAACTCGAAATGGATCAAAGACCTGAATGTAAGTCATGAAACCATAAAACTCTTATAAGAAAACATAGGCAAAAATTTCTTGAACATAAGTATGGGCAATTTTTTCCTGGACGTATCTACTCAGGGAAGGGAAATAAAATAAAAAATGAAAAGTGGGACTACATCAAACTAAAAAGCTTCTGTACAGCAAAAGACACCACCAGCAGAACAAAAACGGCAACCTAAAGTATGGGAGAATATTTTTGTAAATGATTTTATGTTTTAATATAAAAAATCATATATAAAGAATTCATAAGCCTCAACACCAAAAAAACAAATAATCTGATTTAAAAATGAACAGAGGACCTGAACAGACATTTCTCAAAAGAAGAAATAAAAATGGCCAACAGCCACATGAAAAGATTCTCCACACCGCTAATTATCAAGGAAATATGAATCAAAACCACAATGAGATATCACCTCACACCAGTCAGAATGGTCACTATCCAAAAGACAAGTAACAAAAAATGCTGGTGATGATGCAGAGAATGGGGAACACTCCTACACCGTTGTTGGGAATGTCAATTGCTGCAGCCACTACGGGATACAGGATAGAGGTTCCTCAAAAAACTAAATATAGAAATACCATTAGACCCTATAATTCCATCCAAGGAATTTACCTGAAGAAAACAAAGTCCCTGATCTGAAAAGATATGCACCCCTATGTTTATTGTTGCATTATTCACAATAGTCAAGATATGGAAGCAACCTGAGTGTGCAACAACAGATGAATGGACAAAGAAGATGTGGCACATATACACAAGAGAATATTATTCAGCCATAAAAAGAAAAGAAAGTCTGCCATTTGCAACAACATGGATGGACCCAGAGGGTATTATGCTAAATGAAATAAACCAGGTGGAGAAAGACAAATACCATATAATTTCACTTATTTGTGGAATATAGAAACAAAGCAAAACAGAAGGAACAAAAAAAACATCATTATACTCAAAGACACTGAGAAGTGGCCAGTGGTTAACATGGGAAAGGTTTTGGGGTAGGTCAGTGGGAGGGTGTGGGGAATAGAGGGGTAGAAAAATTCTCAATCATAATATAGGTTTGTCACAGGGATAGTAATACAGAATGGAGAATATAGCCAATGATTCTGTAGCATTTTCCTATGTTGACAGCTATTAGATGTACTAGTAGAGATGAAGATTTAATAATATGGGTAACGGTTGAACAACTGTGTTGTATACCTGAAACTAAAATAAGATTGTATATCCATAAAAATTGTATTTCAAAGAAATAAAAAACAAAAACAACAAAAAAAGTAATTTGCAAGGTCTTCTCTTCTGTAAATGCCTCCAGCAGACTATAATTTTGTCAACAAAGCAATTGTCTCCTTTTAGTACCACCAAACTAAGACCTGTATCATTCATAGTATACATTTCATTCTTGCAAGATAACTTCCATCTGTCTTTTAAAATGAGATCAGGTTAGCAAATAATATAAAAAGTTTGTTGTTTTGTTGTTTTTCAATACCAAAGCAAGTTTCCTTAAGCTTGAATTTATAGTGAATTAAAAAGAAAACAGAAAACAACAACAAAAAACAAGACACAGAAGAAAAATATTCTAGGCAATAAAAAATTATTTTAAACAAAGAAAAAAGAAGTTGAAGAAGAAAAGAAACAAGGAATTAAAGAAAACAGTTTTGTATAAGGTAGGTGGAAATGGAATAGATAAATAGGGATAGAAAAAAGACTTCTCTGTACCATTTTAAATAAGGTTGACTTTGAAATGTTAAAATTTTGAATTTTTGAAAATAAATTCAACTTGATTTTCAAATTCAATTAGAAAAAATGTTACAGTTGACTAAAACAGAAACAAGGTAATGAAAGAAATATCAAATTATAACCACATAGAAAAAATGCAAATAACTTCTCAATGTATTGTAACTTTTCCATATACTAATACATGGAGCAAAAACAAAAAACAGAAAATCTTGTAGAATAGAACATTTGAAATTTTCCAGTTAGAGGATGAAAATGAAAAAAAATGTGTGAGAGTAATGCAGGCTAAAGGGTCTAAGAGGATACAAAGAAAAGAAACAATATTCACCTTATAGGAATTCCAGAAAGAGAAACAGAAAGGGACAGTAATTAAAGCAAAAATAGCCAGAAACTTCCCAAACCTGAGAAAAGAAATGGAAATCCCTATCTAAGAGGCCAAAGGACTCCAGATAGGTTGAATCCAAATAGGGCTACACTGCAACATATAATCAAATTGTCAAAAGAGAAAGACAAAGACAGAATTTTAAAAGCAGGAAGAGAAAAGAGAGAAGTTAACAAAATAAAAGGAACTCCCATATGACTATGGGTATATTTCTCAACAGAAACTTTTCAGGCCACCAGAGAATGAGATAACATATTCAAAATACTGAAAGAGAATGCAGGAGCCCAGTTTGAAAAAGACATATGCACCCCTATGTTTATCACAGCACTATTTACAATAGCCAAGAAATGGAAGCAACCTAAGTGTCCATCAGTAGATGAGTGGAAAAAGAAGATGTGGTACATAATATACACAATGGAATATTATTCAGCCATAAGAAGAAAACAAATCCTACCATTTGCAACAACATGGATGGAGCTAGAGGGTATTATGCTCAGTGAAATAAGCCAGGAGGAGAAAGATAAGTATCAAATGATTTCACTCATCTGTGGAGTATAAGAACAAAGCAAAAACTGAAGGAACAAAACAACAGCAGACTCACAGAACCCAAGAACGGACTAATAGTTACCAAAGGGAAAGGGACTGGGGAGGATGGGTGGGGAGGATGGGTGGGAAGGGAGGGATAAGGGGGAAAAAGAGGCATTACAATTAGCACACATAATGTAGGGGGGGCATGGGGAAGGCAGTATAAAACAGAGAAGCCAAGTAGTGATTCTATAGCATCTTACTATGCTGATGGACAGTAACTGTAATGCAGTATGTGGTGGGAACTTGAAAATGGGGGAGTCTAGTAACCATAATGTTGCTCATGTAATTGTCTATTAATGATACCAAAAATAAATAAATAAATAAATAAATATGGACCTACAGTACAGCTCAGACATAAAATGCTGTGAGAAAAAAAAAATACTGAAAGAAAAAAAAAGGTCAACCAAGCATTCTATACCTGCTGAAGCTGTCCTTCAGAAATGAAGGAGGGATACAGAGATTCCTGAACAAATATAAAGTGAGGGAGTTCATTACCACTAGGCCTACCATATAAGAAATACTAGAGGAATTCTTTGAGTGGAAGTAAAATGACAGTAATTAAAATAAAAATATTGCATAAAGCTCACTGGTAATAATAAATACACAAAGTTGGATTCTGTAATATGGTAATGATGGTGTATAAATCACTTACAACTGCAGTTTAAGGTAAAAAAATGAACATAGTGAAATAACCAAAAGTCCAATTATCTGTTTTCAGATACACAATATAAAAATTATGTACATTGTAACAGTAATAACCTAAATTCTGAGAGGGAGGAGCACAAGTGTAAAATTTAGGAATTCTAATGAAGTTAAGGTATTATCAGCTTAATATTGGATGTCATAATTTGAAGATATTCTATGTACACCTCATGATAACCACAAGGGAAAAACTTGTAGTAATTACATACAAGAATATGATAAATAAGTCAAAGCATACAGATATCATGCTGTTAAGAATTAGGCCTGCACTGTATATAAATATGGATGAGGCAAGGAAAGAAGTTTCCAAGTAAGAAATCTGAGGGATATCATCTATACCAAATTATTTAACGTAGCATCATCAATAAGGCAAGAAACTATCATATGCCTCCTGCATGATGCAATGAGAAATACACAGTATCACTTATGTAGTATCCTTGCCAAAAACGTTTAATGTGAATCTAATTACACAGGACACAATTAGGTAAGTCCAGACTATGGCACATTTTATAAAATGTGGCTTGGATTCTTCAAGGAGGCCTTGAAAGATGAACCCACCCCCCAAATAAGGGTGGAAGGAAGGACTGTTGTACATCAAAATAAATGAAACTAATATAGCAAATATATGCAATATGTAATCCTTATTGGGTCCTGGATTGAGAATAAAATTAAACACCTATAAATAAGATACTATTAGAAAAATAGCTGAAATTGGAATACCTGTTATATATGAGAATTCTATCAATTGTAAATTTCTTGAATAGGGGATAATTCAAAACGGTTCAGGGGAAAAAATACATATATATACACATATACATATTTATATTTATATAAAGAGAAAACAAATGTGTTGAAATGTTAACAATTCATAGATCTATGTGAAAGGTATAGAGAAGTACATTTTACTATTATTCCTAATTTTCTGTAAATTAGATAATTTTCAAAATTACAGGGTGGGCCAAAGATATTGTAACTAAACCAGTCATTCAATTTAAAGAATAACAATAATTCAGAATTTATTTGTTCAATCTCTGATATTATCAATCCATTTATTCAAATGAATAAATCATATGAAGTAGTTAGCATCTTAAAATGCCATTGATCAGTATCAATGCCTAACAGATTTTAAAACTTTAAAGAACACTTAGTGAAGTATAAATTTAACAGCAGTTAATAACTGAGTGGTATTCTATAAAGTAGTTTTATTCACATAGAAAGCATGGTTAAATGACCAACCATATGTTTTATTTGGTAAAATTTAAAAAGTCAATAACATATTACTATAATTATTTAAATAACTTAATATACCATCAAAATAATAGGAAACTTAATTCAGTGAAAGTGAAGTCATTAAAATGTAATTCAGCCTAATTATAATTAAAGTTCACATGTTCAAACTACAGTGTGAAAAATGGCTGTATCAACTCACTACCAGACTTAAATCTGACCTATAAATCTACCATAATCAGAATTGTAATGTCTCTATTACAAATCAATATTACTTAAAACTGCAAGCCAAAAATGGACAAATAATAAAAATATTAATCAGATTTTGTTATGATTTCACTATTGAATACTTCATCACAAGAAACTGGCTAACATTCTGATTATTTCTGATATCAGTATATCAGGACACTGAGAAAATGTTAGAACTTTACTTTTGACGAGTGATTTCCACTCAAAAATTAGCCAATATAAAATGATTATTTGTAAGCCAAAGTAGACACACAAAAGAAATAGAAGCCACATTCATTGCCTCAAAGCACTTAACAACCTAGCTGAGTAAGATGTTACAATTAAGAAAGCTGAAATAGATTTAAAAATGCTAATTTTCTAAAAGATTATAAATTAATTTGCTGAGAGTTAAAGGTTTAAGTATAACTCTAACTTTATCTCAAATACAATATGTTTACAACACCTAACTACCTTTCCTACCATTCTGATATCCAATCAATAAACATCTAATGCATGTCTACTAAAGGATAAGATGAAATGACTGTGTCCCTACTTTAGTCACAACCATTATATTTTCAGATTTTCTAGGAAAGAGATTCAACCTTGTTGTAAACTGCTTATGCTGCTACTTTTATCTAAAACAAATCCCCCAGCATCTCTTTGTTTATATATGCATTGTACATCCTTAAGCACTTCTCTTTAAGTTTCACTCTAGCCCTGAGAGAGTAGCAGGGTCCTGAATTACACTTGTGCTGTGAATAACTAGAAAACAAAACCAAAAGAAAACTACAGAATTTTCAGACATTGGACAACAGACAGAGCAGGACTGTGATCTCTGATAGAAAAGAAACAAGGTGAGGCCTAACATCATGCAGGCTTTCTGCCAGGAGGCAATTTCCAGACTATGGTTTGGAAGGAAGGAAGAAGCCAAACAGCTGGAATTCTCAGTGAAATGAGGGGACAGAGGTAAGTGTTCAAGAACAGCCAGAAGCCTAGAAATTGTGAAAAAGAGTTTCAGAGAGGAATGTGCTAAAACCATAACTCTTAAGGTTTTGGCTGGATATCAATCTATGCATGCTTAAGGAACATATGAAATCATAAGGAATCTACATAAATGCTCTAAAATTAAAAGTGGGTTTATCAAGATCTCAGGATTGAAGATCAATATGCAAAACCTAATATAATTCTATATATTATCAAGGAACAGCTGAAAATTAAAATTAAGAAAACCATGTCCTTTACAATAGCATAAAAAATTGAAACATATCAGAACAAAATTTAAGAAAACATGTGCAAGACCTCTACATAGAATACTACACAAGTTTGCTGAGAGGGAAAAAAAAACTCTATACAAATGCAGGGCTATACTGTATGCACGGATTAGAAAACTCAATATTTTTAAGACAGCAATTCTCTCCAAATTGATTCACAGATTCACTGCAGTTCCAATCAAAATCTCAATAGGGTTTTTAAAGATATCAAATATCTGATTCTATACTTAATAGGAACAAGAACTAAAATAGTCAAAGGTTGGGAAGTATGTCAGTGTGATGGAAACCAACATTGCTAAACTAATTTATTCAAAAATGTGAATAATGTAATGTATGATCTTGTAAGGATGTTTTAAGAATTAGGAATAGACTAATAAGACATGTACTGTAGTTCAGCAAATGATACATATTACTACAGTAGGGTCACTTTTATACACAGAATGAAAGGGCTCTCACTACACTGAAAGTAACTACACCTAACTGGAGAAAAAGAAACTGATAACTTTAAATAGGTATGTGAATTCATTTAATTCAATTTTAAGAGCAATAGTAAAGGCAGAATGTTACAAAAAAACACCCAGGTGGGAGAGTAATTGCAGCTGAGGGTATCAGAAAAGGCTTCTAGAGATGGGTGACATTACCAGCTAGTCAACTATCAATTTTGAAGGATGGGTATAATTTTCAAAAATGGCTATGAACTGAAAAGAAAGTAGAGGCATACAGCACATGCCTCCTTTCCTTTCCTGTCTTAGGAATTTTATCATGGTGCCCCTAAAGCAAAAAGAATTTTATCTATTAAGTAGTTAGTTCCAAACAACTTAATAAGTATTTATTTCCTAACAATTTAGCACCTGTTGCACACTGCAAAATTCCCAAACCTTGAAATCAGATGGGTCACCACTACCCTCATTTGCTGTTTCACACTGACTTTTGTGTAGTATTTGTTTTGTTTAACCACAGAAACTGCCAAAAATCCAGTTTTGCAAAGTATATGAAACCACCAAAAGAAATGTAGCGATCTAACAAAAATATCTAGAACTATTGGCTCATGCTGTCTCTGATGTCACTATTTTCCTATAAAATTAAAAGTATTTAGACCTACTGCAGCAAATGGGAGCAGCATCTACCTTAGACTCTGAGGAATAGCAGAAGATTTCCTAAGGGAAATAAGAGAAACTGTATCTAAGCTGAAACTTATAGGAATTAAGGGGTATGTTTGATCTTGGAGGGGAACAGTTCATTTTCAAAGAAGGATGACAGAGACTCAGGGGCAAAAAAGAGACCATTGGAATTAGAGAATTAAAAGTAAATTCAGTATTCCAAAAGGATTTTGGTGCCTTATATGTGTACCTTAAATTTGTATTCTAAAGCTTTTCTAAAGTACACAATAAATGCATACTGAATACATTTATGTCCTATTAAAGGATATCATTAATAATATAACAATTAGTCCAGTTTAAAGGTTCAGCATAGGACCAGTCATAACATTGGCACAGAACAAATTTTAACTATTACTAAAATTATTACTTATTAATATAACTTAACCTCTCCAGCTATCATAGTCCTTAACAGTAAAAGACAGGAAATTATGGTGCTCTAAGAAGACACCCATCACTTCAAGCTATTAAAAAAAAACCACTGCAGAACTTTATTGTGGCCAATTAAACCTGGAACAGAGAGGTGAGCTGAGTTACAAATGTTTAGAGAAAAACCACAGTGGTCTTTAGAAGTAAGAATGTCACTCAGATGCACAGGCCCAGAAATCCTACAAAATCCAGAAAGAGGGGAGGCTCAAGATGAAAGTGTGAGCAGGGCGGCAGAAATCTCCTCCCAAAACCATATATATTTTGAAAAATACAAGAAATACAACTATTCCTAAAAGAGAGACCAGAAGATACAGTACAACAGCCAGGCTACACCTACATCTGTGAGAACTCAGCATCTCACGAAGGGGGTAAGATACAAAGCCGCAACCTGGCGGTACACAAGCACTCCACCCACCCCAGCTCACCAGCGAGAGGAAAAGAGTCACAGTGGGGAGGGAGTGGGAGCAGAGGACTACTAAATAACCAGCCCCAGTAATCTCCACCGGGGGCACAGACACACGCTGCATAGTGTACTGGATATTAGAGAAACAGAAGGGCAGGATCTGAGATGGAGACTGTGAGCGGGTCCCCACAGCCGGCTCCCATGGGACAAAAGAAAAGAGGGCGGTTTTTTAAAGTATTAAAGGGACAAGGGCTCAACAGCTGAACAAAGTCGTCCCAGCACACTCAGCTCAGCAGCCTAGGAATCTGGAGGAACTTCGGGACCCTTAACCCCCTGCCAAGTAAAGCAGCCCCAAAGCCCCTCATGGCAATAAGCAGCTTGCCACTCATTCCCCCCAGCCGGCGCTGCAAATGGACAGGCTGCCCCGCCACAGCTGTGGAACAGCCGGAGAGCGGCCCCACCCAGAGAACCACACAGAGCCTCCTCCCAGCGCGCAGCCAACCAAGACAGGCATCGGAAGCCAGAGCAAGGTCCGGAAGGCACAACAGGGCACTGTTCTCACAGGAGAACACACACGGCGTGGCTGTAACTCCCCACACTGCTCTAGGCTAGCATGAAGGTGGCCCCACACATGGTAGCTCAGGAGATTATCCCAGACACTGCCTCCCAGTGTGCGGGTAACCGGTACAGGCAGCGGAAGCCAGGACAAGGTCCAGAAGGCACAAAGGGGCGCCATTCTCACTGGAGAACACACCCAGCGCAGCTGTGACCCCCCGCAGTGTGCTAGCCTAGCCTGAGGGAGGCCCCACCCACAGCAGCTCAGAAGACTATCCTAGAGACTGCCTTCCGGGGTGCAGGTAACCGGCAGAGGCAGCAGAGAAGGGCAAGGCAAACTACAAGCAGGAAAGGACTTTGTTCTCCCAGCTGACACACGTGCTACCTGCCTGCGACCACTTCTATCACAATGAAAAGACAGAAGAATATGGTCCAGTCAAAAAATACTCAGACAACCCCAGAGAGAGGGCCTGGTGTGATAGATATAACCAATCTTCCTGAAAAAGAATTCAAAATAAAAGTCATAACCATGCTGATGGGCCTACAGAGAAATATGCAAGAGCTAAGGGATGAAGTTTGGAGGGAGATAAGAGAAATGAAACAATCGATACAAGGGCTTAAGAGCAGACTGGACGAGGTGCAAGAGACTGTTAATGGAACAGAAATCAGAGAACAGGAATACAGAGAAACTGAGGCACAGAGAGATAAAAGGATCTCTAGGAATGAAAGAATATTAACAGAACTGTGTGACCAATACAGACGGAACAATATTCGCATTATAAGGGTACGAGAAGAAGAAGAGAGAGAAAAAGGGACAGAAAGTGTCTTTGAAGAAATAATTGCTGAAAAATTCCCCAAGCTGGGAAAGGAAATAGTCCCTCAGACCATGGAAGCCCACAGATCTACCAACACAAAGGATCCAAGAAGGACAACACCAAGACATATAAAAATTAAAATGGCAAAGATCAAAGACAAGGATAGGGTATTAAAGACAGCCAGAGAGAGAAAACAGATTACCTACAAAGGAAAACCCATCAGGCTAACATCAGACTTCTCAACAGAAACTTTACAGGCCAGAAGAGAATGGCATGATATATTTAATGCAATGAAACAGAAGGGCCATGAACCAAGAATACTGTTTCCAGCATGATTATCATTTAAACTGAAGGACGGATTAAACAATTTCCAGACAAGCAAAAGTTGAGGGAATTTCCCTCCCACAAACCACCTCTACAGGGTATTTTAAAGGGACTGCTCTAGATGGAAACACTCCAAAGGCCAAATAGATGTCATCAGAGAAAATGAAATCACAGCAAAGAAAGCAGATAATCCAAATACTGACTAAAGGCAAAAAATAAAATCAACTATCCACAAAACCAGTCAAAGAAAACACAAAATATTACAGAATAAAACACCTAACATATAATGAATGCAGGAGGATGAATAAGAAGGGAGAAAAATAAAAAATCATCAGACTGTGTTTATAATAGCTTAATAAGAGAGTTAAGTTAGACTGTTAGATAGTAAAGAAGCTACCATTGAACTTTTGCTAACAACAAATCCAAAGACTGCTATGGCAATAAGTAGATATCTATCGATAATCACCCTAAATGTAAATGGACTGAATGTACCAATCAAAAGACACAGAGTGACAGAATGGATAATAAAGCAAGACCCATCTATATACGGCTTACAAGAGACTCACCTCAAATCCAAAGATATACACAGACTAAAAGTGAAGGGATGGAAAAAGATACTTCACACAAACATTAGGGAGAAAAAATCAGGTGTTGCAGTACTTGTGTCAGACAAAATAGACTTCAAAACAAAGAAAGTAACAAGAGAGAAAGAAGGACATTACATAATAATAATGGGGTCAGTCCAACAACAGAATATAACCATTATAAATATGTATGCAACCAACACAGGATCACCCATATATATGAAACAAATACTAACTGAATTAAAGGAGGAAATAGAATGCAGTGCATTAATTTTAGGAGACTTCAACACACCACTCACTCCAAAGGACAGTTCAACCAGACAGAAAATAAGTAGGGACACAGAGGCACTGAACAACACATTAGAACAGATGGACCTACCAGATATCTACAGAACTCTACATCCAAAAGCAGCAGGGTAAACATTCTTCTCACGTGGAACATTTTCCAGAACGGACCACACACTAGGCCACAAAAAGAATCTTAGTAAATTCAAAATGATTGAAATTGTACCAACCAACTTCTCAGATTACAAAGGTATAAACCTAGGAATAAATTGTAGAAAGAAAACAAAAAGGCTCACAAACACATGGAGGCTTAACAACATGCTCCTAAATAATCAATGGATCAATGACCAAATTAAAACAGAGATCAAGCTATATATGGAGACAAATGACAACAGCAGCACAAAGCCCCAACTTCTCTGGGAAGCAGCGAAGGCAGTTCTAAGAGGAAAGTATATTGCAATCCAGGCTTATGTAAAGAAGGAAGAACAATCCCAAATGAATAATCTAAAGTCACAATTATTGAAACTGGAAAAAGAAGAACAAATGTAGCCCAAAGACAGCAGAAGGAGGGACATAATGAAGATCAGAGAAGAAATAAATAAAATCAAGAAGAATAAAACAATAGAAAGAATCAGTGAAAGCAGGAGCTGGTTCTTTGAGAAAATAAACAAAATAGATAAACCCCTAGCCAGACTTATCAAGAAAAAAGAGAGTCTACACACATAAACAGAATCAGAAATAAGGAAGGAAAAATCACGATGGACCCCACAGAAATACAAAGAATTATAAGAGAATACTATGAAAATCTATATGCTAACAAGCTGGAAAACCTAGAAGAAATGGACAACTTCCTAGAAAAATACAACCTTCCAAGACTGACCAAGGAAAAAACAGAAAATCTAAACAAACCAATTACCAGCAACGAAATTGAATTGGTAATCAAAAAACTACCCAAGGGCAAAACTCCAGGCCAGATGGATTCACCACTGAATTTTATCAGACATATAGAGAAGACATAATACCCATCCTCCTTAAAGTTTTCCAAAAAATAGAAGAGAAGGGAATACTTCCAAACTCATTCTATGAAGCCAGCATCAATCTAATACCAAAACCAGCAAAGGCCCCACTGAAAAAGAAAATTATAGACCAATATCCCTGATGAATATAGATGCAAAAATACTCAACAAAATATTAGCAAACTGAATTCAAAAATACATCAAAAAGATCACCCATCATGATCAAGCAGGATTTACTCCAGGGATCCAAGGATGGTACAACGTTAAAAAATCCATCAACCTTATCCACCACATCAACAAAAAGAAGGACAAAAACCACATGATCATCTCCATAGATGCTGAAAAAGCACTCGACAAAATTCAACATCCATTCATGATAAAAACTCTCAACTAAATGGGTATAGAGGGCAAGTACCTCAACATTATAAAGGCCATATATGACAAACCCACAGCCAACATCATATGTAACAGTGAGAAGCTGAAAGCTTTTCTCCTAAGATCAGGAACAAGACAGGGATGCCCACTCTCAGCACTGTTATTCAACATAGTACTGGAGTTTGTAGCCACGCAATCTGATAAAACAAAGACATACAAGGCATCCAGATTGGTAAAGAAGAAGTCAAATTGTCACTATTTGCAGATGACAGGATATTGTACAAAAAAACCGTAAAGACTCCATTCCAGAACTACTAGAACTAATATCTGAATTCAGCAAAGTTGCAGGATACAAAATTAATTCACAGAAATCTGTTGCTTTCCTACACACTAACAATGAGCTAACAGAAAGAGAAATCAAGAAAAGAATTCCATTTACAATTGCATCAAAAAGAATAAAATACCTAGGAATAAACCTAACCAAGGAAGTGAAAGACCTATACCCTGAAAACTACAGGACACTCTTAAGAGAAATGAAAGAGGACACTAACAAATGGAAATTCATCCCATGCTCTTGGCTAGGAAGAATAAATATTGTAAAAATGGCCTCCTACCTAAAGCAATCTACAGATTCAATGCTATCCCTATCAAAATACAACAGCATTCTTCAATTAACTGGAAGAAATAGTTCAAAAATTCATATGGAATCACAAAAGAGCCCGAATATCAAAAGCAATCCTGAGAAGGAAGCATAAAGCAGGGGGGATCTCGCTTCCCACATTCACCTCTAGTACAAAGCCACAGTAATCAAGACAATTTGGTACTGGCACAAAAACAGACCCATAGACCAGTGGAACAGAATAGAGTCCAGATATTAACCCAAACATATATGGTCAATTAATATATGATAAATGAGCCATGGATATACAATGGGGAAATGACAGCCTCTTCCACAGCTGGTGTTGGCAAAACTGGACAGGTATATGTAAGAGAATGAAAGTGGATCATTGTCTAACCCCGCACACAAAATTAAATTCAAAGCCGATCAAAGACCTGAATGTAAGTCATGAAACCATAAAACTCAGAAAAAAACATAGGCAAAAATCTCTTGGACATAAACATGAGCAACTTCTTCATGAACATCTCTCAGGCAAGGGAAACAAAAGCAAAAATGAACAAGTGGGACTATATCAAGCTGAAAAGCTTCTGTACAGCAAAGGACACTATCAATAGAACAAAAAGGCATCCCATAGTATGGGAGAATATATTCTTAAAGACATATCCGATAAAGGATTGACACCCAAAATATATAAAGAACTCATGCACCTGAACAAACAAAAAATAATCCAATTAAAAAATGGGCAGAGGATCTGAACAGACACTTCTCCAAAGAAAAAATTCAGATGGCCAACAGGCACATGAAAAGATGCTCCACATCGCTAATCATCAGAGAAACACAAATTAAAACCACAATGAGATATCACCTCACACCAGTTAGGATGGCCAACATCCAAAACACAAACAACAACAAATGTTGGTGAGGATGTGCAGAAAGGGGAAACCTCCTACACTGCTGGTGGGAATGTAAATTAGTTCAACCATTGTGAAAAGCAGTATGGAGGTTCCTCAAAAAACTCAAAATAGAAATACCATTTGACCCAGGAATTCCACTCCTAGGAATTTACCCTAAGAAAGCAGCAGCCCAGTTTGAAAAAGACATATGCACCCCTATGTTTATCATACCTCTATTTCCAATAGCCAAGAAATGGAAGCAACCTAAGTGTCCATCAGTAGATGAATGGATAAAGAAGATGTGGTATATATACACAATGGAATATTATTCAGCCATAAGAAGAAAACAAATCCTACCATTTGCAACAACATGGATGGAGCAAGAGGGTATTATGCTCAGTGAAATAAGCCAGGCGGAAAAAGACAAGTATCAAATGATTTCACTCATATGTGGAGTATAAGAACAAAGGAAAAACTGAAGGAACAAAACAGCAGCAGACTCACAGAACCCAAGAATGGACTAACAGTTACCAAAGAGAAAGGGACTGGGGAGGATGGGTGAGAAGGAAAGGACAAGGGGGAAAAAGGGGCATTACGACTACCAGACATAATGTGGGGGCGGGGGTACCGGGAGGGCTGTACAACACAGAGAAGACAAGTAGTGATTGCATAGCATCTCACTACGCCGATGGACAGTGACTGTAATGGGGTGTGTGGTGGGGACTTGATGATGAGGGGAGTCTAGTAACCATAATGTTGCACATGTAATTATAGATTAATGATACCAAAAAAAAAGAGTAATGGGTGAAACTTTATTATTTTACTTAACCCAAAACATTCAAAATATTTTAATTTCAGCACATAAACAATAAAAAGGTTATTGATTAAAAAAAAATCCACAAAGAATGGGGGAAAGGTACAGGGAGAACACAGCTATAGCCAGGGAAGAAGGCTTTTTCTTTTTAAGCAGAAGAGTAACAAGGCTACAGGACTGCACTAAATTAGTGAAGGAAACTACTTAACCCAAAGTTATTTATCGAAATTAAGAAGTACTGTATTAAAAAAATAACTTACTTGAAACTGTTATCAATTAATTTTTTAATTTTCAAAATTAAGTAGCTTAGATTTATTTCTATAGGTCTCCAAAACCAGGTGACAAAAAAATATAATAGTGCCTTTAGTATGTGTTATAACAGGCTTTAGGTTTTTATCCAATCTGAGTTTCACCAAAAGCCTTTAAGCAACAAGATTTCTATCAAATGGATTATATTCTACTTCTATGTTCTCTCAAGATTTAAAAAATAATGCCTATTTTTTACTTTTAGTTTCTTGCTTATGCACCATGAAGTCTTTCTTTTAGGTTGGCATAAAAAGAGATCTCTTAAGAAGAAATAGGATCCTTTAAAAAAAAACGTCTGGAAAATGTCTTCAGAAACAGAATCCAATATGGCATTTCCACAGCATTAATTGAACTTGTTACATTCCCTTGCATAGTGAAATGATGTTGTAAATCTATATGGCAATACACTGGGGCAGTGTTAAGGACACACTGTTCCAAATTATGGCACACTGACTGAGGGAATTTGAGAAAATGACAGAAGCAGGAAGGTCAATGTGACCTTCCCTCCTTTCTTCCATGAAATAGGTCATAAAATACAAAGTGAGTGGTGCCTTCCGTATACCCTGACAAAAAGAGCATCCCTCAAAGACAAAGGGACACCCAGAAGAATCCTAACAGAAAGGCCTTGCTAAGTTTCCCCCAGTTTACCACACTTGCCTCATAGTCTCACCTAAGCACAAAAATAATTCAGGTCAAACTTTTCTTTTCTGGTCTTTGTTTCCTAATGAAGGCTACTATGTCATATAAAACTTGCATTAAATTTATCTGAATGCTTTGGCAGTCTAATTTCCAGACCCAGCCACAGACCCTAAGAGGGTTGAGGAAAACTTTTTCCTCCCCTACAACCCTCAAGCAACTTCAAATTAAAGGAGATTGTAACAATAGTTGCTCTGGAATTTGAAGGACATTTTTATTCATCCATACTCTTTATTTTAATTTAAAAATAATTTCTAAAATCATTTTATCATTTACCCCATATATTTCAAACAGTTTCCACTGATAAGAAAAACTGCACTGAAACAAAATATAGACCAAATGTCCAGCTAAAAAAACTCCACTATAATTAGCCAAAGATAAGTTAGAAACAATATTGCTGACAGCAAAATTTTGAGTACTTACTATATGTTGCACGTAATGCTAGTTCTTTACCTATTATGTTATCTCAGTTAATCTGAACCACTAAGCATGAGGTAAACACTAGTCTAATTTCACAGGTGCGGAAACAGAGAGGATAGTCAGTGGCAGAGTTCAAGTCAGTTTGATTTTAGAAGGTATATTCACAGTCATTACTGCACATAAGAATAAAGTAAACAGATGAAAATCATACCAGAAGGAGTGTTATCGGACCTCAGATATAGAGCTGACTTAGAAGAGAGTAACTGTGACCACAGATAAGTAACTTAACCTTTCTAGCTATCATAGTCCTTAATTGTAAAAGACAGGAAATTATGGTGCTTTTATAAGAGACCCAACACTTAAAGCTATTTTTAAAAAATCACCACAGAACTTTATTGTGGCCAATTAAACCTGGAACAGAGAGGTGAGGTGAGTTAGAAATGTTTAGAGAAAAACCACAGTGGTCTTTAGAGGTAAGAATGTCACTCACATGCATTGGCCCAGAAATCCTACAAAATCCAGAGAGAAGAATGCCAACTGAACAGCCGAAGAACAAGAGAATTGAGGGGGAAAAAATCCTTCTCTCTTACTATTTCTAACATACACGTTATAAAAAGAAAAATTCCTCAAGGCAGTTCAACACCTATCAGCAGCGACATCAAAAACATAAGGCAAAGGTCAAGTCAAAGTTTATTGACACTGATGAACTACGACAGCTTCTATTAAATTACCCCTTCCTTCAAGGTGTATGTGATCAAAGCAGCAAAGATATTTTCACTCAGTCTCATAACAAGCTATTTGTTGAGATTGAAACATCTGGTCAATATCTCCTAACACTGCAATTTCATGCACAGTTAGCATTAGGACACATTTCTTCTCCTGTTCTTAGAGGTCCATAAGGGTGGCACATATGGCTGATCATTTCATTGAAAAAGGATTCAATTCAAGGCATTACACACAATTGTCTGTGCTTTATGATGTTTTAAGTCTACCTGCCATCGTTTCCCATCATCATTGCTCACTGCTGTTCTCTTCTACTATAAAAGCCGGCAAATATGACAGAGCATTTAAAGCTTAACAGCTTTCCTCCACTGGAGTTAGAAAGCATTTAAGGCAAAGGAATCTATAAAGTGGCAGGTTGTTTTCTATTGTTGAAAACTCCCAATACATTAAATTACTTACCATTTTATTTACTATTTAAGCAAAGATCGAGGGCAGGCTAGAAAAGTAATTTTTAATGTCAAATCAAATGCTTAACTTTCTTTATGACAGAACAATGAAAGTATAGTCTTTTGGTATAATTTTAAGTTATAATAAATGACTTGAAAACAATAAAATGTTAATATTTAAAAATTAATTTTAATGGGTTTTTCAGATTTTTTTTTAACTTGACAACAAGCAATTCCATATTAAAGAACAGGGATGCTACAATTTTATCAGTACCATATGCTGAAAATTTTCCACTTGAAATTCATGCATTTGTTGTCATAGTAACAGGGCCCTTTCTTAAACACTTATGGTAGTAAACCTGAACTCACACCATAGATTTCTCTTTCTCCCTTCCTTTTAGGTTAATAGCTTCAAGGGGAAGATACAATGGTGTAGGGAACATCTTTAAAGCTACTATTTTACTTTCCTCCTGACACATCTCTCTGACGGGTGGTATAACTATGTAAGTATAGTTGTCTTTTGAAAAATAAGCATTTGTGTTGATGTTAATAAATGAATTTCCATGAGGCAAGATTCTTCTAATCATAAACAATCACTTATGACAGTCTTTTAATAAGCATGTAATAGCTGATTAAGATGGGAGAACATCAGAGTAACAAGACATGAACTGAAAACTGTTAGATGCAAGGTTCAGGGCTGCTACTCAAGCATACCATATAAATACATTGCTTATTCATTTGTCCACGAGTTTAGTCAGTCAACCCCATCTAATGTTATTTTTTGGATATGGGCCAGGCACCATGTTGGCACTGGAACACAAAGTTGAGCAAGTCAGACATGTCTCTACCTCATGGAGATTCCAAATGAAACAAAATGCAAGCAAAGAAAACAAAAACATTAAACAGAGAAATAAAACAATTGTAAAAAATGTTATGAAGGAATATAATGGCTGAGAAGAATAATGGGTGGGAGAAAGGGGCAAGGAAAGAAACAACTTTAAATAGGCCTAAGGACATTTAAATTGAGACAAGATAGGCAAATAAGTTAATCAGGCAAAGAGTGAGGTGGGGGTTAGAGAGTTTTCCAAACAGAAAGAGCAGCAAGTTAAGTGCATAGCTTCTGAGGCCCGAAAGAGCTACGCATAATCAAGTTCAATTCAGTTCAATCTTGTTACTTTGATATCCTCCCAAAAATCAGTGTGACTACAGTTCAGTAAATAACATTAAGAAAATATTTTAAGGTAATAGTATGGTTGTTTTTTTTTAAGTGTCATTCTTGGAAAGGTAATCTGAAGAATTTATAGATGAAATAACAAGATGTCTGGAATTTGCTACGTAAGAGAAGAAACTTTGGCAAAATGTTGATTACTGAAGCTAGATAATAGGTACATGGGGTTCATTACACTATTCTCTTCTGTGTAGGTTTAAAGTTCTCTATAATGAAATTTTTTAAATGGGAAATTAAAATGAAAATCTTGATGTAGGGCAAAAAAGAAGACAATTACCCTAAAAATTAATTATACAACAATTATTTCTCCCCTGTGAACCTATAAATTCCTATGTGATATTTTGAAAACATCAATACAATCCTTAAATCACCTGAGAGGATAATAGGAAAAGTACAGCCTGAAAAAGATGAGTTAACAATGATGGGGAGTAAAGAGGAGGATTAACTACCAGGTATTAAAATGTACTATTTGGCAACTGTAAACTGAAACAATTTGGTACTGACACAAAAAGAAATCAACAGGAAAAAATAGAGTTCAAATACAGACCCAATTATCTATAGCAATATAGCATTAGGATACAGCTGACATTTCATGAGATGGCAAAAGAGGAATCACTCAGTACATTGAGTTGGGATAATTATATAGCCATTTTGGGAGAAAAAACCTCCTTCCCCTCACCCTTGAACCAAAATGTAAAAGAACAGAAAGATAGAAAATTCAGCTACTTATTTCATTAACTTTAAGACAGATTTCCTAACCGTAGCATGAATGCCAAATAATACAAAGGAAAATACTGATAACGGTGACTAGATATAAACTTAAGATCACTATACAGGAAAAAGAAGTGTATATGTGGTGGAGGATGGGAGGAGGTCAGTATTAATGTAGGAAGTACTCTAAAACATCAAAGGAAAAAGATCTGCAAGTTTATCACCATGATAGTAGTGCTTGATAGAGTAATACCCACAGCTACAGCAGTAATACATAGGCTTTTTTAATGTAGGTAGAGAATACAAGCATTTAAAATACCAACAGGGTGAAACAGCAGTACTCTGCAAATACAAGAGCCATCTCCATTGGCATTCAGATCCGGATTGAGGATGTGTTGATGCTATTTCCTGGTCAGAGTGAGGACACCATAAGGTCTTTCAAGAAGTTCCTTTGCCATCCTCAACATACTGCTCAGGTGCTTATTCCTTTCAGGCCTCTCCTAATTGACTCTATTAAGAGACTTTAATGTTGAGCCTGCCTATCCACCAGGGATAAATAAATGGTGACATTTCACAGTTTCAAGCGCTGATGTGTGAGGTCAAATGAATTAAATGGCATTTTCCACATATATCCGTATTTTTAGTGGAACCATCCTTTAGCCCACCCATATCTATTCTTAAAATGAAATAAATAGCAATGAACAACACTTCCATGTATTTTTTGCACAGTAACATCAGATAATTAAAATTATGCATATAGTTCTTTAAGGAAAGAGACATTTATGCAAAGAGTTCAAGGAAAATCTTATTAGTAGCTCATCAAAATAAAAATGTTTCTTACTGGGCACCCACCATGGAATTATACACTTAATTCAAGAAACTTCTGTTAATCTCTTATGATATATAAAGTGCTCTGTGAGGGAATCAAACTCAGTAAGTCCTTGAGGAGTCCACAGTGTAGTGGAAGAGACAGCATGGAAACAAAATATAATGAGTATTATAATAGAGGTATGCACATCCAGAAGTTTAGGGAGAAATTTAAAAAAAAAGTCAAAAGGAAAATAACAAATAGTCTGGGTGTTGAAGGTTGAAGATTTGACCAGGCTGAGAACAATGTCTATGAAACTGTGACAGACTAATTTGTTAGATTGCAAGTGGGGTAAAATCCAAGACATATCACAGTTACTGACAAAAAGAAAAAGAAGACCAGGAGAGAACACAAGAAGACTCATTATCAGGCTGTGCAGTATTAAAGAAAAGAGACAAGGATCTCAACCTTAAGGACTCTAAGAAAAGTAGGAAACTGATGTAAGACACATTTCTTCTGGGCAAAAAAGACAAGCCTTGGGAATGGCTAGGAGTGGGAGGCGTGGAGTGCAGGATGAGTATGAATATAATATTCTAATTGGATGACCGATGGATGATTATATCATTTATATGGAAAAATAATGTAAGAACATAGGAGCAAGTACTATGTGAAAAGCCAGAGAACCATGAGCTGAGCCTGAACATACAGAATGCAAGGTTATTCATGTAGAGATTCTTACTGAAACACTGGAAATGGGGTTGTAGTTCCAGAAAGAGTCAGGAATAGAGAAAAAGCTTTGAGAAGGAGGTTTTCTAGAAGAAGGGTCTGCAGGCCCTTGGAAGACCCTGAGAACCTGTCAGGGGCTCTATAAAATCAACTCAATTTTCACAATAATATTAAGATGTTATTTGCATTTCTCTCTGTGTTGACATTTGCTTTCACAGTGCAAATTCAATGGCAGGTAAAACTGCTGGTACCTAAAGACAAAAAAAGCCAAAGGAACCAACCTATATTAGTAGTCACTGAATTCTTCAAAACCCTGGGATCATACTAAAAAGACATCAATTTAAGAATCTTTTTAAGCAGCTACAAAAATCATCGAATTTTATTAAATACTGACCCTTAAATACACATCTTTTAATTCTGTGTGTCAGGAAATGGGAATTATGAATGAAATACAGTAGTTTCCTAAAATAAGGCACTTGTGCAGTTGAGTTTCTATGTGAACGAATTGCCTTTTTTATGGAAAATTATTCTTATTTCAAATAATGATTGACAGACAAATGATAGTTAGACTGGGTACCTGGCAGACATTTTCTTGAAAATGAAAAAAAGTAAGCCTCTCACTTTAAAAAATAACCGTCAGAATTTATTGCAAATAATAAAATTTGAGCTTTCAACTGAAAATTAAAACTGTGTAAAACTCGTATCCACCACAGTAAGATTTCCAATATACAAAAGACTAGCTTCTTCAAATTGGTAGTGATATTGACAAATGAGACATTTCACAATATTTGCAAGATCTGTACAATATAATGAAGAAAAACTTTGTAAATGACCAATGTATCGTAGTAAAAGTCACATATGGGCAGAAGACTTCTTCAAAAACTTACAAACCAAAGGATTATTCTTTAACATAAAAGCTTTGTTGAGATACAACCCACATACTATAAAATTCACACTTAAAGTATGCTATTTGATGGCATTTATTAGATTCAGTTATGCAAACATCACATCAATTTTAGAACATTTTAAACACACCAAAAATAACCTCGCATCATTTAGCCAGCATACCCTTAATCCCGCATTCCCATATAAGCCCTAGACAATAACTAATGCATTTTCTGTTACTATAAATATGCATATTCAGGACATTTCACAGAGATGGAATCATAAAATATGTGGACTTTAGTGGTGGCTTCTTTCATTTATCATAACATTTTCAAGGATTATCCATATTGTACCATGAATCAGCACTCATTTTTTATTGTGAACATTGTACTGTATGGATATTTCACATTTTGATTAACCATTCACCAGTAGATGGACATTTGGCAGTTTCCATATATTTACTACTATGAAGAATATTGCCATGAATATTCATTTACAAGTTTTTATGCAAACATATGTTTTCATTTCTCTTGGGTATATACCTAAAATTGATGGGTCATATGATAACTCTATCTTCAGCTTTTTTGAGGAAGTGCCAGACTATATCCCAAAGCAACCGCACAATTTTACAATTGCACCAACACAATTTCTCAATATCCTTAAAATACTTTCTGTATATTGTGTAAGGTAGGGATAGAACTTCATTCTATTATAAGTAGGTATCTAACTATCCCAGCATCATTTGTTGAAAAGGCATTCTTTACTGAATTGTCTTAATATTTTTGTCAAATCAATTGACCATAAATAAATGGATTTATATCTGGACTCTCAAATCTTATGACAGTGAAACTTGACAATGGAGTGAAGGTAATCCACTAGAGAAAGAACAGCATTTTCAACAAAGGGTATTAGAATTATTGAATACTCACATGCAAAAAATAAAAATCTTCAATAAAAATAATAACAAAATGGGTCATAGATCCAAATGTAAAATCTAAAGCTATAAAACATTCAAAAGAACATGTCAGAAAATCTTTGTGGTCTTGAGTCAGTTTTAGCCAACCACTTGATTTCAAAATGTAGATTTAAGACATATAATTGACATTCAATAAATGCTCCAGGAGCTACAACTTTCTCATTGGCTACTTAGCAATCCATACATAGGTATATCACAATGACTATAAATGCTCCCCTATTACTGAACACTGATAAGGACTGTATTGAGTTTTCTTTATTACACATATTGCCTCAATATATTCACATATTACCTATGCACATATGTAATATTTTTTTATTATGGTATGATTAATATACAATTACAGGAGCAATATTACAGTTACTAGACACCCCCCATTATCAAGTCCCCACCACATACCCCATTACAGTCACTGTCCATCAGCATAGTAAGATGCTATAGAATCACTACTTGTCTTGTCTGTGCCATATTGCCTGCCCCGTGTCCCCCACTCCCGGTACATTATGTGTGCTAATCATAATGCCCCTTTGCCCCTTATCCCTCCACTCCCACCCATCCTCCCCAGTCCCTTTCCCTTTGGTAATTGTTAGTCCATTCTTGGGTTCTGTGAGTCTGCTACTGTTTTGTTCCTTCAGTTTTTGCTTTGTTCTTATACTCCACAGACGAGTGAAATCATTTGATAATTTCTTTCCTGGCCTGACTTATTTCACTGAGCATAATACCCTCTAGCTCCATCCATGTTGTTGCAAATGGTAGGATTTGTTTTCTTCTTATGGCTGAATAATATTCCATTGTGTATATGTACCCCATCTTCTTTATCCATTCATCTACTGATGAACACATAGGTTGCTTCCATTTCTTGGCTATGGTAAATAGTGCTGCAATAAACATAGGGGTGCATATGTCTTTTTCAAACTGGGCTGCTGCATTCTTAGGGTAAATTCCTAGGAGTGGAATTCCTGGGTCAAATGGTATTTCTATTTTGAGTTTTTTGAGGAACCTCCATACTGCTTTCCACAATGTTTGAACTAGTTTACATTCCCACCAGCAGTACAGGAGGGTTCCCCTTTCTCCACATCCTCGCCAACACTTGTTGTTGTTTGTGTTTTGGATGTTGGCCATCCTAATTGGTGTGAGGTGGTATCTTGTTGTGGTTTTACTTTGTATTTCTCTGATGATTAGCGATGTGGAGCATCTTTTCATGTGCCTGTTGGTCATCTGAATTTCTTCTTTGGAGAAGTGTCTGTTCAGATCCTCTGCCCATTTTTAATTGGATTATTTGCTTTTGTTTGTTGAGGTGCGTGAGCTCTTTATATACTTTGGATGTCAACCCCTTATTGGATATGTCATTTATGAATATATTCTCCCATACTGTAGTATGCCTTTTTGTTCTACTGATAGTGTCCTTTGCTGTACAGAAGCTTTTTAGTTTGATGTAGTTCCATTTGTTCATTTTTGCTTTTGTTTCCCTTGCCCGAGAAGACATGTTCATGAAGAAGTTGCTCATGTTTATATCCAAGAGATTTTTGCCTATATTTTTTCTAAGAGTTTTATGGTTTCATGACTTACATTCAGGTCTTTGATCCATCTTGAGTTTACTTTTCTGTATGGAGTTAGGCAGTAATCCAGTTTCATTCTCTTACATGTAGCTGCCCAGTTTTGCCAACACCAGCTGTTGAAGAGGCTATCATTTCCACATTGTATATCCATGGCTCTTTTATTGTATATTAATTGACCATATATGCATGGGTTAATATCTGGAATCTCTATTCTATTCCACCGGTCTAGGAGTCCACTCTTGTGGCAGTACCAAATTGTCTTGATACTGTGACTTTGTAGTACAGCTTGAAGTTGGGAAGTGAGATTCCTCTGCTTTATTCTTCCTTCTCAGGATTGCTTTCATTAGTCGGGGCCTTTAGTGGTTACATATGAATTTTAGAACTATTTGTTCCAGTTCATTAAAGAATACTCTCGGTATGTTGATAGGGATTGCATTGAATCTGTAGATTGCTTTAGGCAGGATGGCCATTTGGACAATATTAAATCTTCCTAGCCAAGAGCATGGGATGAATTTCCATTTACTAGTGTCCTCTTTAATCTCTCTTAAGAGTGTCTTGTAGTTTTAAGGGTATAGGTCTTTTCACTTCCTTGGTTAGGTTTATTCCTAGGTATATTATTCTTTTTGATGCAATTGTGAATGGAATTGTTTTCCTGATTTCTTTTTCTGCTAGTTCATTGTTAGTGTATAGAAATGCAACAGATTTCTGTGTATTAATTTTGTATCCCGCAACTTTGCTGAATTCAGATACTAGATCTAGAGTTTTTGAGCGGATTTTTTATGTACCGTATCATGTCATTTGCAAACAGGGACAGTTTCACTTCTTCCTTTCCAATCTGGATGCCTTTTATTTCTTTGTGTTGTCTGATTGTCATGGCTACGAACTCCAGTACTATGTTGAATAAAAGTGGGGAGAGTGGGCATCTTTGTCTTGTTCCCGATCTTAAAGGAAAAGCTTTCAGCTTCTCACCGTTGAGTATATGTTGGTTGTGGGTTTGTCATATATGGCCTTTATGATGTTGAGGTACTTGCCCTCTATACCCATTTTGTTTAGAGTTTTTATCATGAATGGATGCTGAATTTTGTCAAATGCTTTTTCAGCATCTATGGAGATGATCATGTGTTTTTTTTCCTTTTTTTTGTTGATGTAGTGGATGATGTCAATGGGTTTTCGAATGTTGTACCATCCTTGCATCCCTGGGATGAATCCCACTTGATCATGGTGGATTATCTTTTTGATGTATTTTTGAATTTGGTTTGCTAATATTTTGTTGAGTATTTTTGCATCTACGTTCATCAGGGATATTGGTCTGTAATTTTCTTTATTTGTAGTGTCTTTGCCTGGTTTTGGTATTAGAGTGATGTTGGCCTCGTAGAATGATTTTGGGAGTATTCCCTCCTCTTCTACTTTGTGGAAAACTTTAAGGAGGATGGGTATTAGGTCTTCACTAAGTGTTTGATAAAATTCAGCAGTGAAACCATCTGGTACACGTGTTAATTGTGAGTTTAGATTGTTCATTTGGGATTGTTCTTCTTTTGAGGTAGTCCTGTATTGCAAAATATTTCCCTCTTAGTACCACCTTTGCTGCATCCCACAGACTTTGCTGTGTTGAATTATTGTTATCATTTGCCTCCATATATTGCTTCATCTCAGTTTTTATTTGGTCATTGATCCATTCATTATTTAGGAGCATGTTATTAAGCCTCCATGTGTTTGTGGGCTTTTTCATTCTCTTTGTGTAATTTATTTCTAGTTTCATACCTTTGTGATCTGAGAAGCTGGTTGGTACAATTTCAATATTTTTGAATTTGCTGAGTTTCTTTTTGTGGCCTAGTATATGATCTATTCTTGAAAATGTTCCATGTGCACTTGAGAAGAATGTGTATCCTGTTGTTTTTGGATGGAGTGTTCTGTAGATGTCCATTAGGTCCATCTGTTCTAATATGTTGTTCAGTGCCTCTGTCTCTTTACTAATTTTCTGCCTGGTTGATCTGTCCTTTGGAGTGAGTGGTGCGTTGAAGTCTCCTAAAATGAATGCATTGCATTCTATTTCCCCCTTTAATTCTGTTAGTATTTCTTTCACATATGTAGGTGATTGTGTGTTGGATGCGTGGATATTTATAATACTTACATTCTCTTATTGGACTGACCCTTTTATCATTATGTTATGTCCTTCTTTGTCTCTTGTGACTTTCTTTGTTTTGAAGTCTATTTTGTCTGATACATGTACTGCAACTCGTGCTTTTTTCTCACTATTAGTTGCATGAAATATCTTTTTCCATCCCTTCACTTTTAATCTGTGTATGTCTTTGGGTTTGAGGTGAGTGTCTTGTAGGCATCATATAGACGGGTCTTGCTTTTTTATCCATTCTATTACTCTGTGTCTTTTGATTGGTGCATTCAGTCCATTTACATTTAGGGTGATTATTGATAGAAATTGCACATATGTAACATTTTTAGGATAGATACCTAAACTAGGACTTACGGGGATAAAGGTTATGTACATATTCCATTTATAAATATACTACTAAATTGCTCTACAATAAGACATATTTTGCTTTCATGCCCATATAGAAGGGTATAAAAATGTCCTTTGTTTTGCATCCCCCATAACAGAATTCTAGTCACGTTTATAACAGATTTTTAAGTTGCAATTTTTGTTAATTAAGAAAAAGGAGCTTTAACAACTTATTAGGAATTTTTATTTCTTCTTATATAAACTGAATTACCTATCACTGTAACATGCTTTACCTAGAAAAACATATAATTCCATTTATTTAATTTCTATGGACTCACTGAAAAAAATAGTTTCAGATTAAGAGATTGGCAAATTGATGAAGTCACAATAATTGAAATTTATTTTTGCAATATAGCATGAAAGATTACTAAATGTCATTAAAGACAAAACCTTTGAAATTTATCTAGGTATTTAATAAATAATAATGTGTGTATATATATATGTTATAGAGTCATTAATTGTCTTCCCAGTGAGGTACTGCCTTCCTTGTGATCTACGTATATTGTGATTGTGAGTTATAGTGCCCCTTAATGCACTTCTACTTTCCCACCCACCCTTCTGAAACCCCTCCCCTTCGGTAGCCACTAGTCCCTTCTTAGTGTCTGTAAGTCTGCTGCTATTTTTTTCATTCAGTTTTATTTTGTTTATATACTCCACAAATAAGTGAAGTCATTTAGTATTTGTCTTTCTCCACCTGCCTTATTTCACTGAGCATAATACCCTCTAGGTCCATCCATGCCAATGCAAACAGTAGGATTTCTTTTCTCTTTGTGGCTGAATAATATTTAATTGTCTATATATACCACCTCTTCTCTATCCATTCATCTATTGATGGATACTTCGGTTGCTTCCATATCTTGGCTATTGTAAGTAGTGCTGCAATAAACTTAGGAGTACATATGTCTTTTCGAATCAGGGATCTTGTTTTCTCTGGAACACTCCTAGGAGTGGAGTTCCTGGGTCAAATGGTATTTCTATTTTCAGTTTCTTTGAGGAACCTCCATATTGCTTTCCACAACAGTTGCACCAAATTACATTCCCACCAACAGTGTAGGAGGGTTCCCCTTTCTCCACATCCTTGCCAGCATTTGCTGTTTCTTGTCTTTAGGATGTTGGCCATCCTAACTGGTGTGAGGTGATATCTCATTGTGATTTTAATTTTAATTTTCCTGATGATTACTGATGTGGAGCATCTTCTCATGTCCCTGTTGGCCATCTGTAATTCTTCTTTGGAAAAGTGTCTGTTCAGATCCTCCACCCATTTTTAATTGGATTATTTGCTTTTTGGGTGTTGAGGCATCTGAGTTCTTCATGTTTTGGAAGTTAACCCCATACCGGCTAAGTCATTTACAAATATATTCTCCTATATGGATGGATGCCTTTTGTTCTGCTGATGGTGTCTTTTGCTGCACAGAAGATTTTAGCTTGATGTAGTCCCATGTGTTAATTTTTGCTTTTGTTTCCCTTGTCCAAGGAGATACGTTCAGGAAAGTTGCTCATACTTATGTTCAAGAGATTTTTGCCTGTTTTCTTCTAAGAGTTTTATGGTTTGATGACTTACATTCAGGTCTTTGATCCATTTCGAGTTTACTTTTGTGTATGGATTTAGACAATAATCTAGTTTCATTCTCTCACATGTAGATGTCCAGTATTGCCAACAGCACTTGTCCAAGAGTCTGTTATTTCCCCATTGTATATCCATGGCTCCTTGATTGTATATTAATTGGACATATATGCACAGGTTTATATCGGGGCTCTCTGTTCAGTTCCATTGATCTATGGGTCTCTTCTTGTGCCAATACCAAACTATTTTGATTATTGTGGCTTTGTAGTAGTAGAGCTTGAAGTTAGGGAGAGTAATCCCCATCCCACCCCCAGATTAGTTCTTTATTCTCAGGATTGTTTTGGCTATTAAGGGTCTTTTGTGATTCCATATGAATTTTAGAACTATTTGTTCTAGTTCATTGAAAAATGCTGCTGGTATTTTGATAGGGATCACATTGACTCTGTAAATTGCTTTGGTCAGGATGGCCATTTTGACAATATTAATTCTCCATATCCATGAGCACGGGATGTATTTCCATTTATTGGTGTCTTCTTTAATTTCTCTCATGAGTTTCTTGTAGTTTTCACTGTAGAGGTCTTTCACCTCACTGGTTAGGCTTATTCCTAGGTATTTTATTCTTTTTGATGTAATTGTAAATAGAGTTGTTTTCCTGATTTGTCTTTCTGCTAGTTCATTGTTAGTATATAGGAACACAACAGATTTCTGTGAATTAATTTTGTATCCTGGAGCTTTGCTGAATTCAGTTAGTCTAGTCGTTTTTGGGTGGATTCTTTAGGGTTTTTTATGTACAATATCATATCATCTGCGGTGACATTTTACCTTCTTCCTCACCAGTCTGGGTGCCTTTTATTTCTTTGTGTCGTCTGACTTCCATGGTTAGGGCCTCCAGTACTATACTGAATAAAAGTGGGGAGAGTGGACATCTTGTCTAGCTCCTGATCTTAAAGGAAAAGTTTTCAGTTTTTCACTGTTAAGTATGATGTTAGATGTGGTTTTGTAATTTATGGACTTTATTGTGTTGATGTACTTGCCTTCTACGCCCATTTCAGTGAGAGTTTTTAATGAATGGATGTTGAATTTTGTCAAATGCTTTTTCAGTATCTATGGAAATGATCATGTGATTTTTGTCCCTCTTTTGTTGATGTGGTATATGATGTTGATGGATTTTAGAATATTGTACCATCCTTGCATCTCTGGAATAAATCCCACTTGATCATGATGGATGATCTTTTTGATGTATTTTTGAATTTGGTTTGCTAATATTTTGTTGAGTATTTTTGCTTCTATCTTCATCAGAGATATTGGTCTGCAATTTTCTTTTTTTGTGGTTTCTTTGTCTGGTTTTTGTACTAGAGTGTGGCTGGCCTCATAGAATGAGTTTGGAAGTATTCCCTCCTCCTCCATTTTTTGGAATACTTTAAGGAGGAAGCGTATTTTTCTAGAAAGTTGTCCATTTCTTCTAGGTTATCCAATTTGTTAGCATATAATTTTTAATAGCATTTTCTAATAATTCTTTAAATTTCTGTGGTGTCTGTAGTGATTTTTCCGTTCTCATTTCTGAATCTTTTTATGTGTGTAGACTTTTTTTCTTGATAAGTCTGGCTAGGGGTTTATCTATTTTGTTTATTTTCTTAAAGAACCAGCTCCTGGTTTCATCGATTCTTTCTATTGTTTTATTCTTCTCAATTTTTAAATTTCTACTCTGATCTTTCTTATGTCCCTCCTTATACTAACTTTGGGCCTCCTTTGTTCTTCTTTTTCTAGTTTCATTAATTTTGAGTTTAGACTGTTCATTTGGGAATGTACTTTCTTGAAGTAAATAAGCCTGTATTGCAATATACTTTTCTTTTAGGGCTGCCTTTGCTGCATCCCACAGGTTTTGGGGTGTTGAGTTGTTGTTTTCATTTGTCTCCATATATTGCTTGATCTCTGTTTTTATTTGTTCATTGATCCACTGATTATTTAGGACCATGTTGTTAAGCCTCCCATGTGTTTGTAGTCTTTTTTGTTTTCTTTGCATAATTTATTTTTAGTTTCATACCTTTGTGGTCTGAGAGCTGGTTGGTAGAATTCCAATCTTTCTGAATTTACTGTGGCTCTTTTTGTGGCCCAGTATGTAATCTATTCTGGGAAACATTCAGTGCTCTGTCTCCCTATTTATCTTTCATCTGGTTGATCTGTCTGTTGGGGTGAATGGTGTGTTGAAGTCTCCTAAAATGAATGCATTGCATTGTTCCCCCTTTAATTCTGTTAGTATTTGTTTCATATATGTAGGTGTTCCTATATTGGGTGCATAGATATGTTTAATGGTTATATCATCTTTTGGACTGACTCCTATATCATTATGTAATGTCCTTCTCTGTCTGTTACTTTCTTTGTTTTGAAATCTATTTTCTCTAAGTACTGCTACTCCTGCTTTCTTCTCCCTATAATTTGCATGAAATATCTTTTTCCATCCCATCACTTTTAGTCTGTGTATGTCTTTGGGTTTGAAGTGAGTCTCTTTTATATAGCATATAGATGGGTCTTATTTTTTATCTGTTCTGTAACTCTATGTCTTTTGAATGGTGCATTCAGTCCATTTACATTTAGGGTGATTACCTGTAGATACGTAGTTATTGACATTGCAGGATTTAGATTTTTGGTTACCACAGGTTCAAGGGGAGCTTCCTTACTGTCTAACAGTCTAACTTAACTTGCTTATTAATCTAATTCAAACACAATCTAAAGGTTCTTTGTTTCTTTTTTCTCTGTTCTTCTTCTTCCTCCTCTACTCTTTATTATATTAGGTGTCATATTCTGTACTCTTTGTGTATCCCTTGACTGACTTTGTAGGTAGTTGATTTAATTTTGCATTTGCTTTGTAATTAATTGGTCTACTTCCTTTACTGTGGTTTTATTTTCTCTCATGGCAGCTATTTAGCCTTAGGTGCACTTCCATCTAGAGCAGTCCCTTTAAAATACACTGTAGAGATGGTTTGTGGGAGGTGAATTCCCTCAACTTTTGCTTATCTGGAAATTGTTTATGCCTGCTTCAAATTTAAATGATAATCTTGCTGGGGGAAGTATTCTTGGTTGGAGCACCTTGTGTTCATTACATTAAATATAGCATGCCATTCCTTTCTGGCCTGTAAGGTTTCTGCTGAGAAGTCTACTGATAGTCTGATGGGTTTTCCTTTCTATGTGATCTTTTTTTCTCTCTCTGCCTGCTTTCACTACTCTCTTCTTGTCCTTGATCTTTGCCATTTTAATTATTATATGTCTTGGTATTGTCTTCCTAGGGTCCCTTGTGTTGGGTGATCTTTGTGCTTCCATGACCTGAGTGTCTATTCCCTTCCCCATATTGGGGAAGTTTTCAGCAATTATTTCCTCAAAGAGACTTTTTATACCTTTTTCTTTTTCTTCTGGTATCCCTATAATGTGAATATTGTTCCATTTGGATTGGTCACATAGTTTTTCTTATTCTTTCAGTCGTAGAGATCCTTTTTTTCTCTCTCTGCCTCAGCTTCTTTGTTTTTCTGTTCTCTAATTTCTATTTCATTTACTGTCCCCTCTATCTCTAATCTACTTTTAAATCCCTCCATTGTATGTTTCATTTCAGACACTATATTTTTCTGAGTTTCCTCCTCTTTCTTGAAGTCCTCCCTGAGATATTGAGTATTTTTTCTGTAGCTCTGTGAGCATGTCTAACCTTTTTATTTTGAAATCTTTATCAAGAAGATTGGTGATTTCAGTTTCACTGAGCCCTCTTTCTGGTGTCCTCTAGTGTATTTTTGTATGAAACTTTTTTGCCATTTCATTTTTTTAGTGATTTCTATGGCATAATAACTTTATGTAAGGCTGCGCCCTCTAGTGCCCAGAAACTCTACTCTCTGGAGCTGTTGAGCACCTGTAGCAATGGCAGTGTTCACAGGCACGTGGAACTGGTGCCTGCCAGGAGGAAAGAGCTCTTTCCTGCTTCCCACTCTAGTGCCTGTCTCCACTGCCAAGTCCAGCGGGCTAAGTTCACAGGATGGAGCCTCTGTGCTATGGCCCTGTAGCTTCCATAGAAGGGGCCCCCTCCCAGCTAACCTGGCATGATGGCAGAAGCAGCAGGGGTGGACCAGTGCCTGCCAAGAGGAAGAAGCAGCAGGATTCGTATGGCAGTGGGGGAGCTTTTGGGCTACACTGCCAGCCAGGGGGATTGAATGTCTCAAGCTCCTGAAAATTCCCAACCTGCTGGGCTGATTGTACCGGGATAATTTTGTCCACCTGCCCTTTCTCCTGAACAGTGAGCTCTGTGTAATCGTTGCCCTTTTAGCACCCCCCACCCCCTTGCTGTTGGGACGTCTTTCAAAGCGCCTGCCTTTCTTTTGTCTCATGGGAGCCAGTTGTGTATAACTGTTCTCTACAAGTGGCTGGAACCTTCGTCTCTACAAGTATTCTGCCTGTCTTTACATTCCAACCCCACTAATCTCCAGAGCACCGTGTAATGTGTGTCCATAGCCTTTTTTTAGTGCTGTTTCCCTGATCTGAAGTCCTCGTTAGGCAATGCAGCAAAGGCTGGATGCGCATGCAGCACAGAGCATCACAGGAAAGTAATCTCAAAATTAAGAAACTCAATCTTCTACATGGTTTCTACTCTACTGTACCCCAGAAAGAAAGATTACTCATTAGTATATAAGTAAATCTCCTATGGGAAAGGAAAAGTGAGGTCCTTTATTTTTAATTACTTGGGATATCTCTAAGAAGGGACATGTTACTAGTTTTATTATCCAGGAATTTCCCCTTATATAAACATTGGTACTTGTAAATGTTGTTTAAAAGACTCAGACCATGGAGGAATGAGAAAAATTTATGAACTATATCCTAGTACTGATTTTCTCATCTGTGAATGGAAGTAATAAAAGATACAATGAAGTTATGTTAAAGTATTATAAGGTTAGATGCAAGATGCCTAATAAAGTGATTAGCATACACAGTATAACTGTTTGAGACAGGAAGACTTAGAATAGACTTGCTAGAGACATAGTGAACAGAAGTGCTCTTGACTCACTTGGTACAAAATGAAAAAATGGGAAACCTGTACTGTTTATAAATAAGATACAACTACCTATGAAATGAGTATCATAAAATAGCCCAATAATATCTACTATACAAACAAGATGAAGGAGATTCCTCCATTTACACTCTTTTACAGTAATTAACCTCTTTTGCAGTGAATTTCAAACTGTAGTCTGTGATGCATTAGTGGATAACATTAATTGTAATTGGTCACAGCCATCATTTTTATATCTAATAGAATAGAACAAAAAATCAAAGTGTACTGCAAGGTGATATGGGTAAGAATTATTTAATGAAAATATTTTCAGTTATATATACACACATACACATATACACAGGCATCCTGTGTATTTCCAATAATGAAAACTGCATATTAACATGGATTGGTAGAGATGCATTGAGTTATATAAATAACTAGCAGTATATCCAGGAATTGGGAATTTATAAATGGTACCTAACATATACCAACAAATACATGCTTATGAAAATAAAATTGAGGAAAACTTAGTTTTAAATATAATGAAAATTAGAAAGGATAATTGTCCAAATTTTAACTGAAGACAAAAGGAATTGACTATAAAAAAAATTAGGTGTTCCTACAAATGCTGGTGAGGATGTGGAAAAAGGGGAACCCTCCTACACTGCTGGTGGGAATGTAAATTAATTCAACCATTCTGGAAAGCAATATGGAGGTTCCTCAAAAAACTCAAAACAGAAATACCATTTGACCCAGGAATTCTACTCCTAGGAATTTACCCAAAGAAAACAAGTTCTCAGATTCAAAAAGACATATGCACCCCTATGTTTATCACAGCACTATTTACAATAGCCAAGATATGGAAGCAACCTAAATGTCCATCAGTAGATGAATGGATAAAGTAGATGTGGTACATATATACAATGGAATACTATTCAGCCATGAGAAAGAAACAAATCCTACCATTTGCAACAACTTGGATGGAGCTAGAGGGTATTACGCCCAGTGAAATAAGTCAGGCAGCAAAAGACAAATGCCAAATGATTTCCCTCATTTGTGGAGTATAACAACAAAGCAAAACTGAAGGAACAAAATAGAGGCAGACTCACAGACTCCAAGAAGGGACTAGTGGTTACCAAAGGGGAGGGGTGGGGAAGGGTGGGTGAGGAGGGAGGGAAAAGGGGATTTGGGGGTATCATAATTGGTGCACATGGGGTGTGTGGGGTCATGGGGAAGACAGTGTAGCTCAGAGAAGACAAATAGTGGCACCTTACTACACTGATGGACAGTGACTGCAATGGGGCATGGGGGGGACTCGATAATAAGGGTGAATGTAATAAGCACATTGTTTTTCTTTTGAAACCTTCGTAAGAGTGTGTATCAATGATACCTTAATAAAAAAAATTAGGTGTTCCTGAGTGAGAGGGTTAAATATCTTGATAAAGAAGTTGGACAATGTTAAAACACCTTCTAAGGACAATATGCTTTTCTGTTCAACTTTTAAAATTTCTATCTGTAAATCTTTTCCAACTCATTTGGTCCCTACATTCCTAGCAATATCCTAAATATTAAAGATGATATAAGACATATTAAACATCCACTACCCAAGAAAGGCTTGTAATAAAACATAACTAAGCCTTAGTACATACACATTTATCATTAATTCTTTATTGCACTGGGCTAAGTATGTACTTTATGTATTACCTAAAATGTATTTTTTAAATTCCTTGGATGATTTCATTATTCCTCCAGGTAACAGAGAAGTTTTTAAAAAGTCAGCTTTTACATACTTCGTTAATTATTCTAAGAAGTGAAATGATGAAAAGGCAAATACTTAAATAATAGGTGGTTTACCCTGTAAGAATAAATTTAGTCAGGAAAGCTTGGTTTGAACATTTTAGCCTTATATACCACAATCTAGTCATTTAAGATAGGCCAAATAACAAACTCTCAAGATAAGCATATAAAATTAGAAAAGATTTGAAAATCTTCTAAAGATTTTCAGTAAAACCAAGTCTATGGAATGAACACTTGTAATGAAATTTTAGTGATTTCCCACAGTCTTCTGTTTGGACTTAATCAATGCATTACAAATGCATATGGCTTAAATAATCATAATCATACACAGTGGAAGCAATGAGTGAAAAGTGAGAAGAAAAAAAAACCTGATACAGGTTTTTACTTAAATAAAAAGTAATATTAGTAAAAATATTGAGATGCCATGAAACACTAGAGCTATAATGGACCCTAGTAATTAAGACTAAAATAATCATTAATTGATAAAGAAGGTCAATCACTTGCCCAAGATCATTCACCTACTTGGGGGCAGGGCAGGGAGTAGACCTTCTACCTCATGAACTCCCATCATACCTATCTGTCATTTGTTATGATTGTTTCTATCATCCAATATGCTTATATAGTTTTCCTGAAGACTTTGCAAATAAATATCTCCCTGTAAATAAACACAAAAGAATTGAAGTTCATTATGTTTTTCTATAAGCAATATTCAAAAGCTGAAATTTATTCAAAAACAGTAACTGTTAAGGACTTCATGGGTAATTATCAAAAATAATTTAGGTTGAAGGAATTGTGTAACAGGGAGATTTTTACTATTTATAAAGGAATTGTGTAGAAGTCAGAGATGCAATTTCTCCAGCAAAAATTCCACACAGATACTGGAATATTTCTGTGAGAGTCAATGAGTCTGTGTATGCAGTTCATTTCAGTGCAATATAGGATTTGCTATACTGATAAAAAGATAAAAATTAGTATCTTGCCTCTGGCAGGTACTTATTTCAGATGCTCATGAGAATGATGAGTTCACTTTTTCCTATTCCCATGTTGAAACTTCTCTCAACAGTAGTAACCAGTAGAGAGATTAACCAAAGCCAGAGGTTTAGTTGCTTGTATTATAATCCATACACCAATTTGTTGAATACATATTTTAAAATGCTGTTTTCAACTGTCTTTAAAATGAAAAACATTATTAATGCAGAAAGATTCAGAGGATACTTAAAGCTTTATATCTGTTTCATATTTTTTTCTTAATTCAGAAAAACATTTTTTAAATCTCCAAGGAACTCTCATACACAAAATTAAATAAACTGAACATTTCAAAAACAAGGTTACTTTTTTTTCCATTATGAAACACTTTTAAGTTTGCACTGAAATGATTTGAGTGTTTTCTCTCCACTTTCAAGCAATGTTTTAGGAAACAAAACCCAAAATACAAGAAATATAATTCAAAAGTCAGACAGATTAGAAACTGTAAGAAAATTTAGACCAGCTTGCATTAATTATAAGCTAATTAATCAATTATACTCAATGAGGTCCACCCATGTAATAATTACATTCTATTATAATTGAAAAGCACCTATCGATATCATTAGTGGAGTATATAATTCTAAACTGCCATAAATTATCAGTATAAAAACATGATATACTGAGAAAAATCTATGTGGCACTTATATTTAATATTTATTCTCCACAACACAAGATAACCTTATATAATACAATTATACCCATTAATCAAAAAAATTAAAATGCAATACTCATGTAAATACAAATCACTATTTTTGTTTTTAGTGATAGGTACCATGGCATGAAAATAAGGGAAATAAACATGACCTTTTGACTAGACAATGGAAATTTTTAAATACAATGAAAAAAGCTTATTCAAATGTTTTTCTCAAAGGCCTTAGTAAAAACAAGCTGGGTTTTATATAAATAATTAAAGATGTTTTATGGAATAGCACATTGTGACTCCAGGCAAATAAGATAATGGGAAAACTTTCACATTTCCATATCAATATATCTGATAATTATATATAAAAGACATATGTGTCTAGAGGAGACACATTTTAGATTAAAAGTTACAAATAGACTGTAAGTAAGAGTGGGAAAAGATATACAGGTGTCACCCACTATCCAAAAGTAGAGCACTCCTATGAAAGCTTTTGCAATCCAAAATGACATAAAGTAAAGAATATCTCCTACTTTCCGAAAGTTCTCATTATGGCGCTTTGCTTTTTACCAAAGACCTATATTAGTACCTGTTTTTGCTAACTTAAAGAAATCCAAAGAGGAATTTTCCTTTTACAAAAAATCTCTTACACTACTAAGCTAGGGCTTTCATGAAATGAAGTGGCATAACTACAACCTTCTGGAAAGTGGGAAGTATCTGTATCATGCAAATAACCATAACAGAGCTAATATGCTAATTAAAAATCAGGTAACTTACATGAAATGGACAAATTCCTAGAATGAACCAAACTACTGAAATTGACTCAAAAATAAACAGGTAATCTGAATAGATCTAAAGAAGTGAAGAGACTGAATTAGTAATCAAAAACCTACCCACAAAGCAAAATCCAGGTACAGAAGGCTTTATTACCAAGTACTAACAGACATTTAAAGAATTAATACCAATTCTCTTCAAATGCTTGTAAAAAAATAGAAGGAATACATTCCAACTCATTTTATGAGGCCAATATTACCATATCACAACCAGCACAGAAATCACAACAAAACACAACTACAGATCAATATCTCTTATGAATATAATGCAAAAATCGTCTCTTCAACATATTAAAAGAATTATATAACATAATCAAGTGAGATTTATCCCAGGAATACAAGACTGGTTTAACAAAAAAAAAATCAAGTAATGTATCACAACAATATAATAGAAAACAAAAAAATCACAAAATCATCACAATAGATGCAGAAAAAGCATCTGGCAAAACCTAATATTGTTTCAAGTTAAAAACACTCAACAAATTAGGACAGAAGGGAATTTGCTCAATTTGATAAAGGGCATCTATGAAAAACCCAGTGAACATCATAGCGAATGTTTGGATGCTTTTGCCCTCATATGAGTGACAAGACAAGCATGTTTGCTCTCACCACTTCTCCTCAATATTACACTAGAGGTGCTAGACAAGGGAATTAAAAGGAAACAAAAAATGGTAAATGGCTTCCAAATTGGAAAGGAAGAAGTAAAACTACCTCTATTTGCAGATATCATATATATATACATATATATTTAAAAATCCTAGGGAATCTGCTGAAAAATATTACAATAAATGAATTCAGAAAGTCTGCAGGATACAAATGAAGTTAAGAAAAAAAATTAAATTTACAATAATATCAAAAAGAAAAAATATTTAGGAATAGATTCTTTTTAAGTGCAAAACTTACACTGAAAAATACAAGACACTGTTATAAGAATTTAAAGACTTAAAAAATGGAAACACAACCCATGTTTATGGATTTGAAGACTTAACACTGATAACATAGCCTATCAGAATCCTAACTACATTCTTTGTAGAAGCTGACAATCTGATTCTAAAACTTACATGAAATTGCAAGGGAACCAGATTAGCCATAGGTGAGAATCAGGTTGTGATAGCTATAAAGTTTCTTTTTGAAGTGATGAAAATGTAGTAAAATTGACAATGGTAGTGGTTACAAATATCTATGACTGTAATAGAAACCATGAAATTGTATCCTTTCAATGGATGAATTATATGGCATGAGAATTATAGCTAAAGAAAAAGTACTTCTTAAAAGTAGCATGAGGACAAAGTTAAAGAATAGGTTAATTGCATTAAGGAGAGGGGATTTCATAGGACGTTATCAATAAGTAATGACATTTATGCAAGTATACATTTTACTATTCTTTAAGTCTTTAAAAATTCAAAAATACACATACAACAATAATTAACCACAATAGGAGAAACCTTAGTATGCTCATCTTACATTGCATATTGCTGTACTAAGGAAGCTCATAAATGAACAATTATCAAAATTATTTTCAACACAATGACAGCCAAATAAATACACAGAACTCCAAGAATAGTTATTTGTTTTATGTAAGCAACTACATGATATGAGAAACTATCATGAGAGCCAACACATAATGAATTTTGGATTAAAGAAGTCCAATCATAGAAAACCTTAAAGAAGACATAAATAAACAGCAAAAAAACTCAAATGAACAAACAAAAGCAGACACAGCAAGAAGTAAATGTAATGATTTCTAAAATCCTTTCAATATATGTGACATACTATATAGCAAGTATAAGGAATTTTGGTAAAAGCATAGTAAAAATGGAAATTTACATGTAAAAAAAAACAAATCTAGGACATCACATTGAATATACTTGTGGTAGTATTCTATCAAGGAGAACAGTAACTCTAAGTATGAAACCATAACTTTGGGTGTTACCAAGGCTATAGTAAAAGTAAATGAGGACAAGTGTTCATCAATCAGGCAAGCCATAAAATTTCCCTCTAAATTTCTAACATAAAGGATAATAAATATGTGTATGAATAAAGTTAATCTAAATACTCAGTAAGAAATATTTAAGAATTAAGTTTGTGGTTTTTTTAAAAAGTACTTGAAAGATAATATCCAATATTCTATATACTGTGCTATTCCTGGTATAATTTATATTGCAAATGGACACTAATTAAATATTGATTAAATAAATTGCTCCTGTATAAATTTGCCATTTTAATTTTTCAAAATTACACACTTACTTAAAATTAGCAATACACAACACTATAAAAATGATCAAAGAGAAAACAGGAAGTTATCCATGAACCTTATGATAACTGCAAACCTAAAGCCTATAATAGATACACAAACAATGAAAAAAGAGAAATCCAATCACAACACCAAAGAAAACCATCAGATCACAAGAATATAAGAAAGGAAGAAAGGAACAGAGAAGAACTACAAAAACAACCAGGAGACAATTAATGAAATAGCTATAAGTACACATCTATGAATAATTTACCTTAAAAGTAAATAGATTAGTTGGAATGTCAATTGGTGCAACCACTGTGGAAAGCAGTATGGAGGTTCCTCAAAAAACTAAAAATAGAAATTCCATTTGACCCAGTAATTCCACTTTCTAGGAAATTACCGGAAGAAACAAAATCCCTGATTTGAAAAGCTATATGCTCCCCTATGTTTAAGGCTGCTTTATTTACCATAGCGTAGTTATGGAAGCAACCTAAGTGTCCATCAACAGAAGAATGGATAAAGACAATGTGGTACATATACACAATGGAATGTGTCCTAACAAGAGGACATTACAAAATGATAAAGGGATCAGTCCAACAACAGGATATAACTGTTATAAATATCTATGCATCCAACCTAGGAGCACCTAAATATGTAAAACATATACTAACAGAATTAAAGGAGGAAATAGACTGGAATTCATTCATTTCAGGAGACTATACAGACCACTCACATCAATAGACAGATCAACCAGACAGAAAATAAATAAGGAAACAGAGGCACCGAACAACACATTAGATCAGATGGACTTAACAGATATCTAAAGGACATTCCACCCAAAAGCAGGATGGATACACATTTTTCTCCAGTGTACATGGAAAGTTCTTCAGAATAGATCCCATACTAGGCCATAAAGAGAGCCTCAATAAATTCAAAAAGATTAAAATCGTCTCAACCAACTTCTCAGGTCACAATGGTATGAAACAAGAAATAAGCAAAAGAAAGAAAACAAAAAAGCCCACAAACATATGGAGGCTAAACAACATGCTTCTAAATAATCAATAGATTGATGAACAAATCAAAACAGAAATCAAGCAATACATGTTGACAAATGAAAACAAAAATACAACAGTGCAAAATCTGTGGGATGCTGCAAAAGTGGTTCTAGGAAGGATGAGATCATACAAATATAGACTTACTCAAGAAACAAGAACAATCCCAAATAAACAATCTAAACTCACAATTAAAGAAACTAGAAAAACAAATGAAACCCAAAGTTAGTAGGAGAGACATAATAAACATTGGAGCAGAAATTAATAGAGAATAAACAATAGAAAAAAAATCAATGAAACCAAGAGTTGGTTCTTTGAGAAAATAAACAACAAAGACAAACCCCTAGCCAGACTTATTAAGAAAAAGAGAGCACATGCACAAAAATTCAGAAACAAAAAAGGAATAGTCACAATGGATACCACAGAAATACAAAGAATTATTATAAAGAATTCTATGAAAAATTATATGCCAAAGAATTGGACAACCCAGAAGAAATGGACAAATTCCCAGAAAAATACAACCTGCCAAGACCCACCCAGGAAGAAACAGAAAATCTGAGCACACCAATTACCATAAATGAGATTGAACTGGTAATCAAAAAACTCCCAACAAACAAAAGTCCACAACCACATGGCTTCACAGCTTAATTCTAACAAACATTTAAAGAAAAGCTAATACCCATCCTTCTTAAAGTATTCCAAAAAGTAGAAGAGGAGGGAATTCTTCCAAACTCATTCTATAAGGCCAGCATTACTCTAATACCAAAATCAGACAAAGACAACACAAAATAAGAAAATTATAGACCAATATTCCTGATGAACATAGATGCAAATATCTTCAACAAAATATTAGCAAACTGAAATAAAAAATACATCAAAAAGACCATCAATAATGATCAAGTGGGATTTATTCCAGGGATGCAAGGATGGTGCAATATTCATAAATCAATCAATATCATACATCATGTTAACAAAAAGGACAGAAACCACATGATCATCTCTATAGATGTTGAAAAAGCATTTGACAAAATTCAATATCCATTCATAATAAAAACTCTCAACAAAATGGGTTTAGAGGGTATATACCACAATATAACAAAGGCCATATATGACAAACCCACAGTTAACATCATACTCAACGGTGAAAAGCTAAAAGCTTTTCCTTTAAGATCAGGAACAAGACAAGGATGTCCACTCTCACCACTTGTATTCAACATAATACTGGAGGTCCTAGCCACAGCAATCAGACACAATAAAAAATAAAAGGAATCCACATTGGTAAGGAAGAAGTTAAACTATCACTATTTGCAGATGACATGATATTATACATAGGAAACCCTACAGACTCCACCAAAAATCAATTAGAACTAATAACTGGATTCAGCCAAGTTGCAGGAGGCAAAATTAACATACAGAAATCTGTTGTGTTCCTATATACTATGAACTAGCAGAAAGATAAATCTGGAAAATAACTCCATTTACAGTTGCATCAAAAAGAATAAAATACCTAGGAATAAACCTAATGAAGGTGGTGAAAGACCTGTACTCTGAAAACTGTAAGACATTCATGAAAGAAATTAAAGAAGACACAAAAAACTGGAACTCAATCTCATGCTCAAGGATAGGAAGAATTAGTATTGCCAAAATGGCCATCCAATTTAATCCCTATTAAAATATCAACAGTGCTTTTCAACAAACTAAGACAGATAATCCTAAAATTCATATGGAACCACAGAAGACCCTGACTAGCCAAGGGAATCCTAAGAAAGAAGAACAAAGCTGGGGTGATTATGCTCCCTGACTTCAAGCTATACTATAAAGCTACAGTAATCAAAACAGTTTGGTACTGGCACAAGAACAGACCCATAGGTCAATGGAACAGAATAGAGAGACCAGATATAAACCTACACATATGGTCCTTTACTATACAATAAGGAAGCCATGAATATACAATGGGGAAAAAACAGCCTTTTGAACAACTGGTGTTGGGAAAACTGGACAGCTACATGTAAGAGAGTGAAACTAGATTATTGTCTAATTCCACACACAAAAGTAAACTCGAAATGGATCAAAAACCTGAATGTAAGATATGAAACCATAAAGCTCTTAGAAGAAAACATAGGCAAAAATCTCTTGAATATAAGTATGAATAATTTTTTTCCTGGACACATCTCCTTGGACAAAGGAAAGAAAATAAAAAATGAACCAGTGGGACTATATCAAACTATCTGTACAGCAAAGGACACTATCAGCAGAACAAAAAGGCATCTTACAGTACAGAAGAATATATTCATAAACAATTTATCTGATAAGTTTAACATCTAAAATGAACTCATATGCCTCAACACCCAAAACACAAATAACCTGATTAAAAATGGGCAGAGGACCTGAATAGACATTTATCTAAAGAAAAAATACAAACAGCCAACAGGCACATGAAAAGATGCTCAACATGACTAATCATCAGGGAAGTGCAAATCAAAACCACAATGAGATATCATCTGCCACCAGTTAGAATGGCCACTATCCAAAAGATAAGAAATAACAAATGTTAGCAAGGATGAGGAGAAATTGGAACCCTTCTACATTGCTGGTGGGAATATCAATTGGTGAAACTGCTGTGGAAAGCAATATGGAGATTCCTCAAAAAACTCTAATTATTAATACCATTCAACCCAATAATTCCACTTCTAGGAATTTACCCAAAGAAATCAAAATCCCTGATTCAAAAAGACATATGCATCCTATGTTCACTGCCATACTATTTGCAATAGCCAAGATATGGAAGCAACCAAAGTGTCCATCAACAGATGAATGGATAAAGATGTGGTACATATACACAATGGAATATTATTCAGCCATAAAAAGAAAAGAAATCCTGTGATTTGCAATAACATGGATGGATCTAGAGGGTATTATGCTCAGTGAAATAAGTCAGGCAGAGAAAGACAAATATCATATGATTTCACTTATTTGTAGAATATAAATACAAAGCAAAACAGAAGGAACAAAACAGTAGACTTCATAGACACGGAGAGGTGACTAGCTGTTAACAAGGGGGAAGGGTTGGGATGGATTGTAGGGGATGAGTAGGGGGATAAAGTGGCACAATAATTCACAATCACAATATAAGTTGGTCATGGAGATGGTAATAGAGCATTGAGAATACAGTCAATGATTCTGTAACATTTTCTACATTGATGGTTAACTGCACTGGGGGGAGTGAGGATTTAATAATATGGGTAACTGTTGAACCACTGTGTTGTATGTTTGAAAGCAATATAAGATTGTGTATCAATGATACTTCAATAAAAAAAGTAATACAAGGAAAATAGTTTACAAAATTTATTTTCACGCAATTAGTTTTGTAGTCGTTTAAGTCCTTGCTTTTTCTTTAAAAAAAATACATATCATGGGATTATCGTCATGAAGAGAGAATTACCTTAGATATAAGATGCAAAGGCTATGAATAAATAGGACTTACTGAATGACCAAATACTAATTTTAGATTCACAAGTTGCAAAAATAGTACAGAAGGCTCCCATGTGGCCTTCTTTCAGCTCCCCCTAATGATAACATATTACACAGCCATAGTCCATTTTCAAATCCAGAAATTTGGCACTGGTAAAATACTACAGACCTACAGACCTTACCCAGATTTCACTAGTTTTTACAGGAACTCTTGTTTATGTGGTGAGTGTATGTACAGTCTATAAAATCTTATCAACTATGGATTTGTACAACCACTACCAGAATCAACATACATATCCATCACCACCAAAAGACCCCTTGTGCAACAACATCATATTCACACTATGTCCCTTTCCCCTTCATCCCTAACCTCTAGCAACAATTTTGCTTCCTAAATTTAAAATTTTTTCAGGAATGTTATATAATTGAAATCATACAGAATGTAGCTTTTTGAAATTTTTTCCCACACAGTATGATACCCTTGATTATCTATGTGAACTGTTTTATCAATTCTTTATTCCATCTTAAAACTGAGTAGTATTCCATTGTATAGATACATCAGTTTGCTTATGTATTCGCCTAAGGTTTTTGGAATGTTTCCAGTTTGGGGCAGTTACAAAAAAAGCTGCTATAAATAATTGTGTAGCAATTCTTGTGTGATCATAAATTTCCACCTATGATAAATAATCAGGAATGTTACTGCTGAGTCATATGGAAACATACATTTAATTTTATAAGAACTGTCAAACTGTTTTCCAGAGTGGTTGTGTCACTTTACATTCCCACCAGCAATGTATGAGAGATCTAGTTATTCTGCATTCTTACTAGCATTTGTTTGTTATTGTCAGCATTTTAAATTTTTAGCTATTCGAAGATAATATGCAGGGGTTTCTCCTGGTTTTAATTTGCACTTCTCTCATGGCTGGAGTTACCCAGAAGATATTTTGTATGCTTATTTGCCATCTTATAAATCTTTTCATCATTTAACATTTCAAAATGCATGAATATACAATAACATCTCCAAGTGGACATTTAGTAAGCTAGACTTTTAGATAATTAAATAGTATGCTAACAGGGATAAAAATACAAGTAGTGAAAGAAGCTGTATGAATAAAAAGTATAGAAAGCCTACGTATAGAAAAAATAATCTAACTTAGAAAATGGCATTATAGGGATGATTTGATTAAAGCTATTATGATAACCCAGGAAAGGCACTTAAAAGTCAAAGGACATGCATCAGGTGCTGTCAATGCCCCTCCCATATCCTTTGGACCTAACCATTTTCCCTTGCTCCAGATTACCTCCAACAACTAGTACCTTCCTCTGTATGCCTGAGGGCTTTTCTCCTGAACTGGTGAAAGCTGCTATATTCACCTGAGCACTAGGCAGGTGCACAGATCTCTGCATTGCATTCTACAAGCAATAACAGGAAATACACTCACACTTTCTGACAGTTAATTCTGAAACCAATTTTGATGGTGGTTTTTCCCAAAATCTCCCCACAGGATAAGGCTCCAGCAGCCTACCATGGTAGCTGGCTTAATAACTTTTTATTAGCTGCATTGTCTTCCCTGATTTACCTCCTGCCACCATTGCCAGTGTTCTCTATATCTCCTAAATAGACCATTTGTTCTAAAATCCTTATCCTAGGTTCTCCTACTGAGAAAATTTATATAAATTAAGCCACTTACCACAAGAAAATAAGTCTCCTTAAAAATATAATGAAAAAAGTAGTAACAATAAGATGTATAAGGTTTCCTTTTTCCATCTATTTACTTTTTCTACTTATTAGTTACTCTTATTTCAAAACTCTCTTCAACTGTAAGTTACACCACTTTCCTCTGCATATTGAAAAGATAATTTCTAACATATACATTACATCAAAATTCAACAGGGAAAATTTATGTCTATGACTGTAAATTTAAGAAATTTTTCAACCTGTAAAATGCAATAATTTCAACTTTCAGAGTCAATCTAGCATGGTTATAGAGACCACAAGAAACAAACACATTAAGGGTTACTATAAAGCTGCAGTAATCAGTACAGCATGATATTGGAGAAAGAATAAACATACACACAGAATGTAGAATACAGAAATACAACCATATAATTGACTTTTGAAAAAAGTACAAAGACAATTAAAGCAATTTAAAAAGACTCCAGGAAAGGATACTGCTAGAAAAATTGGGTATCTGTATGACAAAGAAGAGTGGGAGAAAAGAACCTTGTTCCATAGCTCATCCTACATACAAAAAATTAACTCAAAAAGGGTCACAGATAAATGTAGAAAGAAAAACTATAAACTTCTGGAAGAAAATCTTTCTGACCCTGGATTAGACAAAAAGTTCTTAGGTATCACACAATACCATAATCCATAAAAAACAAACTGGTAAATTGGGAAGAACTGCTCATTGAAAGATACTGTTCAGAAAATGAAAAAGACAATAACAAGCTGAAAGAAAATATTTGCAAATCACGTATCTGATATAAGACTGGTATTCAAACATATAAAGAATTCTCAAAACTCAATAATAATGGAAATAGACACAATTTTTTAAAAAGGGGAAAAGATCTGAACAGACACTCCTCCAAACAAGATATAGAGATAGCAACACACACACACACAGACACACACTCATCATTAGGAAAGTCTAAATTAAAACAATGAGATTGTTGGGTAGTACTCTACCCCAATAATGAATAAATAACAAAACCTAACAGTACCAATTGATGACAGGAATATGGAGCCACTAAAACTCTTACACCCTGGGAATGTAAATTGGTACAGTTAATTTGGTGAACAGTTTCAGTTTCTTACCATGTGACCCAGCAATCCCACTTCTAGTTAAATAAAAATTTGTGTTGACTCATATACTTATGGACAAACATTTATATCACCTTTATTCATAATCACTAAATATTCCTTTACTGCAGATGGATATACAAGCTGCAGTACATCAAAATGATGGAATACTACTCAGCCATGAAAGAAACAAACTACTTATAAACAAAATGTATGATTCTCAGATGAACTTATGCCAACTGAAGGAAGCCAGATTCAAAAGCTTTGCAATGTATGATTCCATTTTACATGTGTCAGGAACTCAGGTGAGCTGGAAAGAACTGAGCTATCAAATTTCAGAGTAGTTTACTAAGACTACTACCCAAATGAAAGTAACAGTGAAGTATTTAATCACTTACTGTGATATTTAAGAGGTTATAGTGGAGAAAGTGTAAGGTCTCTACTGTTCCACTGTCCTACAAAGAACAGCACAGCACACTGATGAAAGTAACGTTGACCAGCACAAATGAGGGGGTTGTTTCATTGCCAAGCGAGCTCCTAACAAAAGGTTCCTGCAGTTTTATGATCCTGAGTTCAAGGGAAGATAGAGGGGCAACAGCTAGGAATGCAAAAGTACTGAATACTAAGTCATAGTAGAGAAGGGTGTCTTCAAAGTTCCCTCTTACTTCTCCAATGAGAAAGTCTCGACAGAGGCATCTTAGACAGGCCTTGCTGAAAGCCCCAGTGAAGAGGCCTCTTTATGCAGGTGTACAGGCTAGGAATGCAGGAATGTGTAAGAGTATGGGTGGCCAGCGGCTGAGTCCTTGACTGCAACTCCCTTCAGAGACTGAAATGTCCTGGCTTTGCACTAAACCTGGTATGGGGAAGCAGCTTTCCTACATAAAGAACACCAGGTGAAATGTTTGTAAATGCCTATGAGTGGTACTGGAAAATCACACAGATTCTCAGCCAGGAGCTGGATTCCTCATTATGAAACACTGGAAAAGACAAAACTATAGGGACAGAAAATTATGAGATATGAGACTTGATTTTACCCTGTTTAAAAGCTAACAAAAAAGTCTATTACTAATTCATGAACCAGGGCAGAATACATAAGACTCCTGGGTCAAAGACAAAGGACTTCATTACTCATGGCAAAGCACGAGAACATAAACATATTTGCACCAGTTCCCTTTCCCTCAAGTCCTATGGGGCAAGATGATATGGTTCAGATAGATGCTATGTATGCAGGGGTTTGCATAGGCAGGTGAGGAACATCAAGCTTGGGGAATCCACCAATTTTATAGCAAACAGTAATGGATTCTGTTCTTTGTCTGGGGAGAGACAGTTACCTCATATCTTAAGTCCACCAGCTGTGTAAATAATGCTCAGAAATGTCCCAGGAAAAAGAGCAGTCAGAACTTTACAGTCTTGGCACACCAAGCAAAGGCAGCCTCTGCCAGAAAAAACAGAGCAGTGATTGCTGGGAGCTAAGATGGTGAAAGGCTGACTACAAAGGGGAATGGGGAAGTTTGGTGGTGATGGAACTAGTCTGTATCTTGTTTCTGGTACTGTGTACATGACTGTGTGCATGTGCATCATGCTACTATACATGCAAAAGGTCAATTTAACTGTATGTAAATTATACCTGGATGTTTTTAAATGGTAACAAATACTGAGAAAAAAAGTAAATCTTGAAAAAAAAAGAGAAAAGATATTTAGGACCTGTGTTAACATCCCCAGTGGCCCTTTCTTCATCTGTCTATTTTCAGTTGCCAACTACTTAATGTTTCCAGCATTCATTTAAAGTTAATTAATTACACTTTTGGATATACTTAAACTACCTATTCAAACTAATTAAATTAGGACTCATAATTCCCAAATCTCTTGGTTTTTAGAATTTTTGAGAAAGAAAATAGCTTAAATTTGCAAAACAAAACAATACAAAAATTAATATAGCTTACTGTTGACTTCAGCTTTCTAAATTAAAATATCTGAAATACAATATTTGGCAAGCTTCTCTTCACCCTCCCTACCAATATTAACTTACAAAGAGAATAAATTTTCAAAATCATTAAAATGCCATTGTTCGTGTCTCTCCTATTGACCAATGATCTAAACATTCATTTTAGTTGAGGTTTTTAATAGAATGTAACATCTGTTTTATGTTACATGGGAGACAGAAAAATTCTTCCTCTCTGACTAGATTATTAATGCTCATGCCTTCTATGGAGTTATTCTCTTCATTCAGCATCTCCACACTAGCTCTCTAAAGTGCAGCATACCCCCTGATGTAATACATTTTCCTGCTAACTGTACAATACTGTAGATACTATAACTTCAATGTGACATGGTGGTATTTCTTTTTTAAACCACAAATGCACTTCTTATTCTCAATCACAAATTTAAATTTCCTGTATATTCCCAGCCCACCAGGCATTTTTCTTTCAAAACAGCTGAATAAAAACAGATTATTTCAATTTTTTTATTGGTCACCTCATTTTTTATAGACCTCTTTCCACATCTTAGAATGGATAAGTAAAAAGATATTTATTTTTATCCTTTTACTATTAAATCAACATAAGTGTAAGAAACATCGTAAACTAGTTCTTCTTCCTAAGAGTGATATAAATAAGTCCAGGATACACATAAAATTATTTAAAATAATATATTCAAATTAAATGCAAGACAAATGCCTTTAACAAAGGCATTCTTCCAGCGTTCAACTCTAGAATTATTTTAACAAGAATATGTGTTTGTTTTTATATTTCTAAAAGTCCTCAAAATCTGACATATATTCCTTTTTGTTTCTGAGATTTACACCAAGATTTACCTGAGACCATCTTACATTTCATTGACTAAAATGACAGTAAAATACTATGCAAGATGGATTTATTGTTGATTTCTATTACCTTCAGTTTTTCTTGTGCAATATTTTGTTTGTTACAAATGGATTCTGACAAAGTTGAAACATGGCACATCACTACTGATGACTCTCAATTAGTTCTTCAGTTCACTTAATTTCCCCTTCCTAACTCAAAGAAGACTACATATGGTTTAAACCACTGGTATTTTTTACTTTCTGCCAATATATAAACCACATTTTTTTGTGTTGAAAACATTCCCATGAATAATTACAATAGTCTCCAAAAAGACCAGATGGTAATAAACTCTAGAGCAGATCTGGAAGCTAATCATAAATTTACCTTTTCATAGTCACACCATCATAATGCAGTTCTTTGTGCTATGCCATTTAAAAAACACTGGTGATAGAAACAATATGAGTATACTTTATACTTAAATAAAAAGATATACAATCATGTCAGAGTCTTTCATAACCACACACACCCCTCAAATTGTTATCAACAATTTTTAAGAGGCCATCAGCTTGATAAGAATATTATGCATTACTAATCCCATTATGTGATTATTACATAAGCAAAATTACTACTAAAGTAAAACTCAAGAAATATCATAGAGCTAAATGGCAGCAAATGCTTTGAAGTTAAAGAAATAGAAACACGGACTAATATTATATAGAATTGCCACTGATTTTTATTTTGTTATTCTTCTGGGAAACATAATCAAATTATTCTGGCCATGATATTTCAATTGAACTAAAATGACTTCTTTAATCACCTATCACTCTATTTAAAAATACTGTGCTTATAAGAAATAAAAATCAAGAGTGGTCCTCAAAACTAAGCTCGATTCAAAATATTCAAAATACATTACATTATATATGTAATTAAATTTTAGGCATTTTCTTGCATCTGTAAAAAATAAGTTAGCCAAAGAGTAGCTTATTTTGTACTTGTAATTTAATCTATGACATTAATGAATAATATAAGAAGTATTTACAATATTCATTGTAATCCGTAATGTTTGTGGTATTACATTATTCTTATAACTCAAAACAATAAATATATAAAATTTCATGGCATTGGGAAGATAGATAAAACAAAGAGAAATAAAACGAGAGGAGAGAAAAAGAAAGTTTAAATAGAAACAGGAAATATAAATGGGAGGGGGCAGAGATTACAGAAAACTGGAATTAAAAAGAGTATCTGTCCAAGAGACATTTTATCTTTTGTTTGCTATTCTAAATGAGGTTTATAGTTTGTGTGGTATTTGTGTGTGTGTATGTATGTATATCTGTGTAGTCTATTAAGTACCTTAATACTTTAATTTTAAATCCAGCTAATTTATTGATTCTGTTGATAAATTATCACTTCATTCTACTGGGGTTTCCACAATAGAATCAACAAACAGAATTAATTTATTTCCCTCTTTATATAAATTATGATGATGAAATTGGAATTGAGAGATTCTATCATGTTAAGAAGAATGTAGCTATTATCATGAATAGATGCTGTTTTAGCATGTCTAGAGATTCTATTCCCTCTTTTGTTTTATTGATATGTGGCCAAAATAACAGATTTTGTAATATTAAGCCATCCTTGCATTCCCAGAATTAACCATACTTTCCAACTTGGTCATTGACTATTATTAATGTAGTACAAGATTCTATTTCCAAATATTCTGAGAATTTTACAATAGTCATAAATAGTATTAATCTATATATTTCTTTTAGTTCTATCTTCACTTCTTTCTTTTTCTTTCTGCAATCCTTTTTGGGTTACGGTATCACTGTGAGACCAACTTGAAAAAAAAATCTGAAAGCTTATTTTCTTCTATGCTGCTGAATGGTTTAGAATTATCTGTTCCTCATAGGTTTGGTGTTTTTCCAGTGAAGCCACCTGGGATTATTACTCTTGTGGAGAAGAAGCTCTTTGATAATCTGGTTCTATTTATTATGTGAGCATTATTCCACTCAGATTTTCTATCTCTTTTTGGAGTATATTTTGGCAATTTATTTCACCTGGAAAATAGTTCACTCCAAGTAATTAATTTCATCAATAGAAATGTAAATGTAAATTTTCCATGGGATATTATTTTTCACATATCACATTGCTAAAGAACACTGAATATACTCTGAATTGGTGAGGATGTATTACAACAAACACATTCCATTAGTTCAGGTGGAAATAAAATTAGTAAAATGTTTATGTGGACAAATTTGGCAATTTCTATAAAAACTTACCAAGCCTATGCTCTTTGAGCCAACAATTCTATTTCTAGCAATAAATTATAAAGATATACTTACACAGATAGAAAATGACATGTATATTAAGGTACACAGTGAAGTATCTTTGTAAACCATCTAAATGTACAAAGATAGGAGATTCATTAAACAAATTATAATATTGTCACAGAATGGATCATCATAGCCATTAAAAAGAATTAGCCAGATCTATTTTGTTACTGATATGGAACAATTTCTAAGATGTGTTCTTAAGGAAAAAAAAACAATTCAAGATACAAAACTGTAAATAGTATAACAGACATAAAACACACACTAACAGATATGTAATAGCTGTAAAAGAATGGAGTATTTTGGGAAGGATGCACACAAAATTTGTTACAGGGGTCACATCTAATGAAATGAAGTGGGAGAGCAGAATATGGGCATAGTAAAAAAAACTACTTTTCACTATACACTCTACATTTTAAAACTTGGATTTTGTGCATATTAGTTATCTGTTTCGGCCAAACATAACAGTATAGAATAAGAAACACAATTTTACATAGTTTCTATGGGTCGGGAATTTGGGAGTGGCCTAGGAGAGCAGTTCTAACAGGGCATTTCATTAGACTGCAGTGAGTTAAGTCAGCCAGGGCTCCAATCATCTGAAGATTTGATTGGGATTGGCTCCTTTATATGGCTAGCATGTTGGTGCCGGTTGATGGTAGAAAGCTTTAATTCTTCCCAATGTGAGCCTCTCCATAGGCTGACTGAATGTCCTCATGATATGCTGGTTGACTTTCCTATTATGAACAATCTAAAAGAAAATAATGTGGAAGCAACAATATCTTTGATGATCCTGTTTCAGAAACAGCACACCATCATTGCCACATGTTATATATGTTGGAAGCAATTCACTAAGTCTGGACCATATTCAAGAGCAAGGAAATGAGGCTCAACCTTTTAAATGAAAGAATGTTAAGTACTTATAGATACACTTTTAAATAACCATATTGTGCATATTTGTATTTTAGAAAACACAGATAGAATAATTTTACTAAAGTAAATCAAAAGATTCACTTAATTCTGTGAAAAACAAGTGTTTATCATTAATCAATAGTATGGTAGAGAGTATTCACAGATTTAACTTTTAAGAACTGACAACACACATTTCAATCTAAGATGAATGTATGCTGACATCTAAACTTCAACTCATCCATAATACTATGCTTCTGAGAAGTGACAGTAGGTAGAGCAGCAATTTAATAAATATATAACTAAAATTAACTTTAGAAGTCGCTGGAAATATAAATATAGGACTATTTCAAAACTGGCTTTGTCCAGGGCAATTTATCAATGTGTACCATCTACTCCATATGTTTTGTGAAAGTACTGAGAAATTAAATCACATAATATTTAATGATAACACTGAAATCTAATACCATCTATCATAATAATGCTTCTCTGTGCCAGCACTTTACCAACTAGTACTTTATATTCATATCTTTTATACTTTTTCTGCTCACCCCCAAGTGTACAATGTACATTGCAGTGTACAAATGAAAAAACTGAAGCACAGGAAACCTAATTAAATTGCCCAAGGTCATATGCAGCAACTAAGAAGTTTGTCATGTATTCTAAATATATGGTTCCCAGAACTAAGCAGCACACTCAAGAAATATACCATATTTAGTTTGTTTTCCTTTATTTGGAATACTATTTTAACACTCTTTTCCCTAAGATTGGTTTTTGGAGGTTCCATAAAACTACATGACACAAACTGTGTTTATTTTTAAAAACAAAGCATTTTCTCCCCCCCCAAAAATATAAAATTCCAGAATTATGTAAACACACAGTGACTCACATTCAACTGAGAAAATAAAAACAGGTTATTGTCATTTTTTCCTTTCTCTACTTTTTAATTTTCTAACATATTGTAAGTTTAATAATCAAAACCGCTTATGTAAGAATTTTTAAGGAATCCTACAGATGCAGGGTGTAAAGATAAAGTATTACATCTGCCACAGATTCCTAGATGCCAGGTTTACTTGCCTATATAGATGAGTCGAAAAGCAGAGCTTGCTTCTCCACCTATGGTAGAGCCTCTCCAAAAGTATAAGCCCTGTCAAATCAGAGCTTTGCACACGTCCCAAGCCCTGTACACTACTTGCATCCATTGCTGCTATAAAATTAAGATTCACCACTTGGAGGTTTAAAGGAGGTGGTTAAGAATGGATAGTTCTTGTTTTTAAAAAATTGCAACACAATTTACAGAATTCTGGGAAGATGGTGGTGTGAGCAGGGCGGTGGAAATCTCCTCCCCAAATCATATATATTTCTGAAAATACAACAAATAAAACTATTCCTAAAAGAGAGACCAGAAGATACAGTACAACAGCCAGGCTACAGCTACATCTGCAAGAACTCAGTGCCTCAAGAAGCGGGTAAGATACAAAGCCCCAACCCGGTGGGACCTGAGCACTCCCCCACCCCAGCTCACCGGTGGGAGGAAAAGAATGAACCAGAGTGCAGAGGGAGTGGAAGCACAGGACTCCTAAATAACCAGCCCCAGTGATCTGCATCAGGAGCACAGACACACATCACATGGTGTGCTGGAGATAAGAGAAACGGAAGGGCAGGATCCGAGACGGAGACTATGAGTGGGTCCCAACAGCCGGCTCCCCTGGGACAAAAGAAAAGCGAGTGCTTTTTTAAAAGTCTTAAAGAGACAAGGGCCCAGTAGTGGAACAAAATCGTCCCAGCGCACTCAGCCCAGCAGGCTGGGAATCTTGAGGAATTTTGGGCCTCCTAACCGACTGCCAGGTAAAGCAAACCCGCCGAAGCCCCTCACGGCGATAAGCAGCCTGCCATTCGTTCTCCCCAGGCGGCACTACAAAAGGTGCGGCGGACCCGAAATAAGACACAGATTGGTGGGAGAGCGGCCCCACCCACAGCAGCCACACAGAATCTCCTCCCGGCAGGTGCCCAGCTAACCAGAAGGGCCAGGAAAGCCAGAGCAAGGTCTGGAAGGCACCAAGCGGCGCAGAACGCGCCTGGTGTGCCTGAAAATCGCCTCAGCACTCTTGGCTAGCCTGGGGGCAGCCCCACACATGGAAGCTCAGGGGATTCTCCCAGAGACTGCCTCTGGGTGTGCGGATAACCAGCACAGGCTGCAGAGAAGGGCAAGGAGAACAACAAGCAGGAAGGGACTTTGTTCTCCAGCTGAAACACGTGGCACCTGCTTGCGACCACTTCTATCACAATGAAAAGACAGAAGAATATGGTCCAGGCAAGGATCACCCAGACAACCCCAGAGAGAGGGCCTGGAGGGATAGATTTAAACAATCTTCCTGAAAAAGAATTCAGAATAAAAGTCATAACCATGCTGACGGACCTACAGAGAAATGTGCAAGAGCTACGGGAGGAAGTCAGGAAAGACATTACAGAAATGAAACAATCAATCAACGGACTAAAGAGCAGACTCGATAAGGTGACAGAGACTCTTAATGGAATAGATATCAGAGAACAGGAGTACAGAGAAGCTAAGGCAGAGAGACATAAAAGGATCTCTAGGAATGAAAGAATATTAAGAGAACTGTGTAACCAATCCAAACGGAACAATATTTTCATGATATGAGTACCAGAGGAAGAAGAGAGAGAAAAGGGGATAGAAAGTGTCTTTGAAGACATAATTGCTGAAAACTTCCTTAAGCTGGGAAAGGAAATAGTTTCTCAGACCATGGAAGCCCACAGATTTCCCAACACAAGGGACCCAAGGAAGACAACACCAAGACATATAATAATTAAAATGGCAAAGATCAAAGACAAGGACAGAGTATTAAAGGCAGCCAGAGAGAGAAAAAAGATCACCTACAAAGGAAAACCTATCAGACTAACATCAGACTTCTCAACAGAACCTTACAGGCTAGAAGAGAATGGCATGATATATTTAACGCAATGAAACAGAAGGGCCTTGAACCAAGAATACTGTGTCCAGCACGATTAACATTTAAATTTGAGGGAGGGATTAAAAAATTCCCACACAAGTGAAAGTTGAGGGAATTTGCTCCCACAAACCACCTCTACATGATATCTTAAACGGACTGCTCTAGATGGAAGCACTCCTAAGGCTAAAAAGATCTCACAAGAGAAAATAAAATCACAGCAAAGAAAGCAGACCATACAAATACTAACTACAGGCAAAAAATAAAATCAACTATCTACAAAAACAGTCAAAGGAAATGTAAAAGAGTATAGAATAAAACACCTAGCATATAAAGAATGGAGAAGGAAGAATAAGAAGGGAGAGAAATAAAGAATCATCAGACTGTGTTTATAATAGTTTAACAAGAGAGTTAAGTTAGACTGTAGGATAGTAAAGAAGCTACCCTTGAACCTTTGGTAACCGCGAATCTAAAGCTGGCAATTGCAATGAGTACACATCATTCGATAATCACCCTAAATGTAAATGGACTGAATGCACCAGTCAAAAGACACAGAGTAATAGAATGGATAAAAAAGCAAGACCCATCAATATGCTGCTTACAAGAGACTCACCTCAAACCCAAAGATATACACAGACTAAAAGTGAAGGGATGGAAAAAGATATTTCATGCAAACAACAGGGAGAAAAAAAGCAGGTGCTGCAGTACTATTATCAGACAAAATAGACATCAAAACAAAGAAAGTTGCAAGAGATAAAGAAGGACACTACATAATGAAAAGGGGTCAGTCCAACAAAGGATAAAACCATTATGAATATACATGCACCCAACACAGGAGCGCCAGCATATATGAAACAAATACTAACAGAATGAAAGGAGGAAATAGACAGCAATGCATTCATTTTAGGAGACTTCAACACACCACTCACTCCAAAGGACAGATCAACCAGACAGAGAATAAGGAAAGACACAGAGGCACTGAACAACACACTAGAACAGATGGACCTAACAGACATCTACAGAACTCTGCACCCAAAACCATCAGGATACACATTCTTCTCAAGTGCACATGGAACATTTTCCAGAATAGACCACATACTAGGCCACAAAAAGAACCTCAGTAAATTCAAAAATATTGAAATCCTACCAACCAACTTCTCTGATGACAAAGGTATAAAACTAGAAATAAATTTTAGAAAGAAATCAAAAAGGGTCACAGATACATGGAGACTTAACAACATTCTCCTAATTAATCAATGGGTTAACGACCAAATCAAAACAGAAATCAAAGAATATATGGAGACTAATGACAACAACAACACAAAGCCACAACTTCTGTGGGACGCAGCAAAGGCAGTTCTAAGAGGAAAGTATATTACAATCCAGGCCTATTTAAAGAAGAAACAACAATACCAAAGGAATAGTCTAAAGTCACAATTATTGAAATTGGAAAAAGAAGAACAAATGATGCCAAAAATCACCATAAGGAGGGACATAATAAAGATTAGAGAATAAATAAGTAAAATTGAAAAGAATAAAACAATAGAAAAAATCGATGAAACCAAGAGCTGGTTCTTTGAAAAAATAAAGAAAATAGATAACCCCCTAGCCAGACTTATTAAGAGAAAAAGAGAATCTACACACATAAACAGAATCAGAAATGAGAAAGGAAAAATCACAATGGACCCCACAGAAATACAAAGAATTATAAGAGAATACTATGAGAATCTATATGCTAACAAGCTAGAAAACCTAGAAGAAATAGACAACTTCTTAGAAAAATACCTTCCAAGACAACCAAGGAAGAAACAGAAAACCTAAACAAACCAATTACCAGCAACCAAATTTAATCGGTAATCAGAAAACTACCCAAGAACAAAACCCCCAGAGTGGATGGATTAACTACTGAATTTTATAAGACATATAGAGAAGACATAATACCCATTCTCCTTAAAGTTTCCCAAAAAATAGAAGAAGAGGGAATACTTCTAAACTCACTCTATGAAGTCAGCATCACTCAAATACCAAAAGCAGGCAAAGACCTCACCAAAAAAGAAAATTACAGACCAATATCCCTGATAAAAATAGATGCAAAAATACTCAACAAAATTTTAGCAAACCGTATTCAAAAATACATCAAGAGCATAATACACCATGATCAAGTGAGATTCATCTCAGGGATGCATGGATGGTACAACATTTGAAAATACATCAACATCATCCACCAGACCAACAAAAAGAACAAAAATCACACGATCATCTCCATAGATGCTGAAAAAGCACTTGACAAAATTCAACATCCATTCATGATAAAAACTCTCAACAAAATGGGTATAGAGGGCAAGTACGTCCACATAATAAAGGCCATGTATGACAAACCCACAGCCAAAATCATACTTAACAGCGAGATGCTGAAAGCTTTTCATCTAAGATCAGTAACAAGAAAGGGATGCTCACTCTCCCCACTGTTATTCACCATAGTACATAGTACTGGAGGTCGTAGCCATGGCAATCAGATGAAGCAAAGAAATATAAGGTATCCAGATTGGTAAAGAAGAAGTCAGATTGTCACTATTTGCAGATGACATGACAGTGTATAAAAAACCCTAAAGATTCCACCCCAAAACTACTAGAACTAATGTCTGAATTCAGCAAAGTTGCAGGATACAAAATTAATACACAGGAATCTATTGCTTTCCTATACACTAACAATGAGCTAACAGAAAGAGAAATCAGGAAAACAATTCCATTCACAATTGCATTAAAAAGAATAAAATATCTAGGTATAAACCTAACCAAGGAAGTAAAAGACCTATACCCTGAAAACTACAAGACACTCCTAAGAGAAATTAAAGAGGACACTAACAAATGGAAATTCATCCGATGCTCTTGGGTAGGAAGAATTAATATTGTCATAATGGCTATACTACCTAAAGCAATCTACAGATTCAATGCAATCCCTATCACAACACCAACTGCATTCTTCAATGAACTGGAACAAATAATTCTAAAATTCATACGGAACCACAAAAAACCCCGAATAGCCAAAGGAATCCTGAGAAGGAAGAATAAAATGGGGAATTATGCTCCCAGACTTCAAGCTCTACTACAAAGCCACAGTAATCAAGACAATCTGGTATTGGCACAAGAACAGACCCAAAGACCACTGGAACAGAATAGAGAGTCCAGACATTAACCCAAACATATATGGTCAATTAATATATGATAAAGGAGCCGTGGATATACAATGGGCAAATGACAGCGTCTTCAACAGCAGATGTTGGCAAAACTAGACAACTACATCTAAGAGAATGAAACTGGATTACTGTCTAACACCATACACAAAAGTAAATTCAAAATGGATCAAACACCTGAATGTAAGTCATGAAACCATAAAACTCTTAGAAAAAAACATAGGCAAAAATCTCTTGGACATAAACATGAGCGACTTCTTCATGAACATATCTCCCCGGGCAAAGGAAACAAAAGCAAAAATGAACAAGTGGGACTATATCAAGCTGAAAAGCTTCTATACAGCAAAAGATACCATCAGTAGAACAAAAAGACATCCTACAGTATGGGAGAATATATTCATAAATAACATATCTGATAAGGGGTTGACATCCAAATTACATAAAGAGCTCACACACCTCAACCAACAAAAAGCAAATATGCCAATTAAAAAATGGGCAGAGGAGCTGAACAGACACTTCTCCAAAGAAGAAATTTATACTGCCAACAGGCACATGAAAAGATGCTCCACATTGCTAGTCATCAGAGAAATGCAAATTAAAACCACAATGAGATATCAACTCACACTAGTTAGGATGGCCAACACCCAAAACACAAACAACAACAAATGTAGGTGAGGATGTGGAGAAAAGGGAACCGTCCTACACGGCTAGTGGGAATGTAAACTAGTTCAACCATTGTGGAAAGCAGTATGGAGGTTCCTCAAAAAACTCAAAATAGAAATACCATTTGACCCAGAAATTTCACTCCTAGGAATTTACCCTAAGAATGCAGCATCCCAGTTTGAAAAAGATATATGCACCCCTATGTTTATCACAGCCCTATTTACAATAGCCAAGAGATGAAAGCAACCTAAGTGTCCATCAGTAGATGAATGGATAAAGAAGATGTGGTACATATATACAATGAAATATTATTCAGCCACAAAAAGAAAACAAATCCTACCTTTTGCAACATGTATGGAGCTAGAGAGTACTATGCTCAGTGAAATAAGCCAGGCAGAGAAAGACAAGTATCAAATGATTTCACTCATCTGTGGAGTATAAGAACAAAGGAAAAACTGAAGGAACAAAACAGCAGCAGACTCACAGAACCCAAGAATGGACTAACAGTTACCAAAGGTAAAAGGACTGAGGAAGATGGGTGGGAAGGGAGGGATAAGGAGGAAAAAGGGCTATTACAATGTAGCAGGGGTCAGGGTGCAGTGGGGGGGTTATGGGGAAGGCAGTATAACACAGAGAAGTAGTGATTCTATATCATCTTACTACGCTGATGGGCAGTGACTGCAATGGGGTATGTGATTGGGACTTGATAATAGGGTAATCTAGTAACCATAATGTTGCTCATGTAATTGTATATAATAATAGCCAAAAAAAAAATAGTCATACAGAATTTACCTTTTTAATCATTTTTAAGTGTACACCGACAGTGCAGTGGCATTAAGTACATTCACACTGTTGTACAACCATTACCACTATCCATCTTTAGAACTCTTTTTATCTTGTAAAACTGAACCTCTATATCCATTAAGCAGTAACTTCCTATTTCTCCTTCACACAACCCCTGGTAACCACCATTCTACCCTCCATATCTATGAATTTGACTACCTTAGATAACTCACATAAACAGAATCACTGGTATTAGTCCTTCTGTCACTGGGTTATTTTCCTTAGCAAAATGTCTTCAAGATTCATGCATGTTTTACTATATGTCAGAATTTCGTTCCTTTTTAAGGCTAAATAATATACCATTGTATTATATGTCACATTTTGTTTATCTGTTCACCCAGTGACAGACACTCAGGTTGTTCCCACCTTTTAGCTCTTGTGAATAATGCTGCTATAAACATAGGTGTACAAATATCTCTTTAAGACTCCTGCTTTCAATTCTTTTGGGTATGTCACCTGTTTTAGTCAGCTCATGCAGTCATAACAAAATACCATACACTGGAATGGCTTAAACACCAGACATTTATTTCTCACAGTTACGGAGACTGGAAAATCCAAAACCAAGGTGCAGTTTGTTTGGTTCCTGGAGAATCCTCTCTTCCTGGCTTGTAGATGGCCATCTTCTCACTTATCCTCAAGTGTTGGGGAAAGAGAGAGAGAACAAGCTCTCTGGTGTCCCTTCTTATTAGAGCACTAATCCCTCAAGACAGGATCTTTCATAACCTCATCTAACTCAACCTCTCAAAGGCCCCATCTCCAAATACCATCACACTGGGGGTTAGGAATTGAACATATGAATTCTAGGGAACAAACATTCAGTCCACAGCATGTTTAGAAGTGGAATTGTTGGATCAGACAGTAATTTTATTTGTAGTTTTTTGAGGAAATACCATGTTTTACTTTTCATATTCCCATCAACAACATATGGATTCCAACGTCTCTTATCCTATACGTGCCATCTTATGTCTATGTGATAGCAGTCATCCTAATGGGTGTGAGGCTAGTAGTATAAATTTTAAAAGAATTGAATCTTACATTAAGGCTAATATACAAAATAGAAAGCAGAACTGCTCTGCTTTTAAAGCAATGAATCTAGAACAAATCTAGCATTACCTTTACCTTCTTGTGATAACTTCTGAAAGGCACCACTAACAGTCTGAAAAAAACACCAACATCTAGCACCCTACCTGGTACACAATACGAATTTAATAAATGATGAGATAGAGAGGGGAAAGATCAGAAGAGGAAAAGTTAGGACAGTGGTTAAAGAGAAGAGAATGGTAAGTTTCACAATTTAAGAAGAATTTTATAAACAAGAAACATTTCTTATTTATCAATGTCTATTATGTAGCACAGAAGTGTATGTATCAATATAATTGGCTGACTGAATTGAATTGCTTTGCACATGGTATAATAGACTGTTAGTCTGGCAATCAGGATAAGATTTCAACCCCAAATATACCACTAACAAAAAAAGTAAATAAAAATATTGGATAAGCCACCCAAAACTTTAAATTCTATTTACTTCCTTGCTAAAGAAAGGAACAAATAAATCATTACTAGAATACATTGTTAAAATGCATGTGAAGTATTGTGAAAATTGAAAAATTATGTTAGACAACGATTATTTTATTAATGAGACCAATAGCTCATAGAAATCCAACGGAGAGCTTGATATTAATTACATAAGCAATAAACTTTGGGAAGGTAGAAATTAATGATGATCCTTAAGAAAAGGAGAGAATTTATTAGTGGACAGCTAATAGCCTCAGAGATATCACAGAAGAAAGGACTGAAAAATGTTTTTTGAATATTTTGATACAGTGAAGCTTTAAAAAAGATATGTGTTATAGACACGACTGGCCCTACCCCATGCTTCAAATTCACCTTTTGAAGCATTAAACCACAACATGACACCTTCTTCTTGGACTTTTATCCTCCAGAACAGTGAGAAAGTAAATATATACTGTTTAAGCCACCCAGTCCATAATATTTTGTTATGGTACCCCAAGAAGACTAAATACAATATCTAAGGACAAAAAGTAAATTGTCCCTTGTCTATTAACCTGAGCACACAAAGTGACCACGAGGATATTTTACAGTAATAATACAAACCAACTGACAAATACCAAGACCTTCTCCTCAGGTCACTTCACACAAACAACCAGGCCATCTTAATGATTGATTTTTACAAACTAAAGTCTTCTAATACTATGATGAATTTTGAGCTTTGGAAGTATGTGGGATAATTATACTGTATATCTAAATAAACTAAGAGTTCAAAAAAACAAAAATTGATTCCCCTTACTCAATCCTTAAAGTTAATTAAAATTCAAAAGGAAAGAATTTATCAATAAAAAATCAAAATGACCTAAGTCCATCAGAGTTGACTTATGACTGCAGGAAGTGGGATTTTGAGCAAATTTTCAAACCTCAGAGGTATTTAAAGCTTTTTCATGACCTTCATAATTGGAAGTTCAAACAGAAGACTAAGGCTCTCACTCATGATTAGGTTAGGCTGTGACTTGAAGAGTATCAAGTAAGTTTATCCAGAGGAAATGTAAGAGAGAAACACTTCTGGGAAGATGGCGGCAAGAGACAGCTTGAACACACCCCTTCCCACCTTCACCCAAATCTACAACAAAACAGAGAGGAATCCTTCTTGAGGAAGAACTGAGGCCCTACTGAGAACTCACTGCACAGTAAGGGATAGGGATAGAAAAATGACATAAAAAAGTGGCAGGGGGACAAACCCACAGCCAATATCATACTTAACAGCAAGAAGCTGAAAGATTTCCTTTAAGATTGGGAACAAGACAAGGATCCCCACTTTCCCTGCTTCTATTCAACATAGTACTGAAGGTCCTAGCCACAGCAATAAGACAACACAAAGAAAGAAAAGGCATCCATATTGGTAAGGTAGAAGCCAAACTGTCACTGTACATGATATTGTACATATAAAACCCTAAAGACTCCACTCCAAAACTATTTGATCGAATATCTGAATTCAGCAAAGTTGAAAGATACAAAATTAATACACGAAATCTGTTGCATTCCTATAACCTAACAATGAACTAGCAGAAAGAGAAATCAGGAAAACAATTCCATTCACAACTGCATCAAAAAGAATAAAATACCTAGGAATAAACCTAACCAAGGAAGTGAAAGACCTATATCCTTGAAAATACAAGATACTCCTAAGAGAAATAGAAGAGGACACTAATAAATGGAAATTCATCCCATGCTCTTGGGTAGGAAGAATTAATATTGTCAAAATGTCCATCCTGCCTAAAGCAATCTACAGATTCAGTGCAATCCCTATCAAAACACCGACAGCATTCTTCAACGAACTGGAACAAATAGTTCTAAAATTCATATGGAACCACGAAAAACCCCAAATAGCCAAAGCAATCCTGAGAAGGAAGAATAAAGCAGGCGGGATCTCACTTCCTAACTTCAAGCTCTACTACAAATCCACAGTAATCAAGACAATTTGGTACTGGCATAAGAACAGACCCACAGAACAGTGGAACAGAATAGAGAGTCCAGCTACTAACCCAAACATATATGGTCAATTAATATATGATAAAGGAGCCATGGATATACAATGGGAAAATGACAGCCTCTTCAACAGCTAGTGTTGGCAAAACTGGACAGCTACATGTAACAGAAGGAAACTGGATTTTGTCTAACCCCATACACAAAAGTAAACTCAAAATGGATCAAAGACTTGAATGTAAGTCATGAAACCATAAAACTCTTAGAAAAAAAGATAGGCAAAAATCTCTTGGACATAAACATGAGCAACTTCTTCATGAACATATCTCCCTGGGCAAGGGAAACAGCAAAAATGAACAAGTGGGACTACATCAAACTAAAAAGCTTCTGTACAGCAAAGGACACCATCAGTAGAACAAAAAGACATCCTACAGTATGGGAGAATATATTCATAAATGACATATCCGATAAGGGGTTGACACCCAAAATATATAAAGAACTCATGCACCTCAACAAACGAAAAGCAAATAATCCGATTAAAAAATGGGCCGAGGATCTGAACACTTCTCCAAAGAAGAAATTCAGATTGCCAACAGCCACATGAAAAGATGCTCCAAACCGCTAATCATCAGAGAAATGCAAATTAAAACCACAATGAGATATCACCTCACACCAGTTAGGATGGCCAACATCCAAAACACAAACAACAACAAATGTTGGTGAGGATGTGGAGATAGGGGAACCCTCCTACACTGCTGGTGGGAATGTAAATTAGTTCAACCATTGTGAAAAGCAGTATGGAGGTTCCTCAAAAAACTCAAAATAGAAATACCATTTGACCCAGGAATTCCACTCCTAGGAATTAACCCTAAGAATGCAGCATCCCAGTTTGAAAAAGACATATGCACCCCTATGTTTATCACAGCCCTATTTACAATAGCCAAGAGATGGAAGCAACCTAAGTGTCCATCAGTAGATGAATGGATAAAGAAGATGTGGTACATATACACAATGAAATATTATTCAGCCATAAGAAGAAAACAAATCCTCCCATTTGCAACAACATGGATGGAGCTAGAGGGTATAATGCTCAGTGAAATAAGCCAGGCAGAGAAAGACAAGTATCAAATGATTTCACTCATCTGTGGAGTATAAGAACAAAGGAAAAACTGAAGGAACAAAACAGCAGCAGACTCACAGAACCCAAGAATGGAGTAACAATTACCAAAGAGAAAGGGACTGGGGAGGATGCGTGGGAGGGGAGGGACAAGGTGGAAAAAGGAGCATTACGATTAGCAGACATAATGTGTGTGGGGAGGGTCATGGGGAGGGCTGTACAGCTCAGAGAAGACAAGTAGTGATTCTATAGCCTCTTACTACACTGATGGACAGTGACTGTAATGGGGTATGTGGCGGGGACTTGATAATGGGGGGAGTCTACTAATCAGTGTTGCTCATGCAACTGTATATTAATGATAGCAAAATAAAAAATAAAAAACAAAAAAACAGCATTGGATCTGGAGACACAGTAAAGGAGGGAACCCCACTCCAGTGCAACAACCCACAGTGGGGAGGGACATCCTGAGGGACCTGGACACAGATTCCCTGTCCTGGGGCACAGAAAAAAAGCCATGCTTTAAAGTGCCCCTAGACTATAAGAGAAGAAACCTGATTTATAGAAATAAAGCAGCCACTGTTTGGCAGGGTAACAGCTGGAACACTCTCCAGATCAGAAGTCAGGCGAGCCCTATTTTTGCATTCGTTCCCCAAATTGTGAGTGATGTGGGGAGCAGGGCTGGCGTGCACACACCAATTTCAGACTTGGTCTAGGCAGCTTCCCAGCCCCTGCCCACACCCAGATGTATCAGCTGGAGAGCACATTAGGGCTACAGCTGTCCTGAGGGTGCAGAGTTAGTCTCTGCCACGCGAGGGATAGTTCTGAGGGACCTGGACACAGATTCCGTGCCCTGGAGCATAGAATAAAAGCCACACTTCATAGTTCTTCTAGACGAAAGTGAAAATACCTGACTTACAGAATTAAAGTGCCTACATTTTGGTGGGGGAATGGCTGAACTCTCTCTGGACTGGAGGTGTGGGGAGCACCACAGTTGGCACTCATTGATATTGATGTGGGAAATAGGGTTGGGGCATACACACCAATTTCAGATTTGGTCTAGGTGACTGCCTCAGCCAGAAGGTGTATTTGGGCTACAGCAGCCCCAATGCATTTGGGTCACAGCAGCCCCATGGGCACAGAAACAGTTGCCACCAGCCCCCTAGAGAATGCACCCTGGCCACCACTGTGCTACAAGCACTGACCCAGTAGCTGTGGAGGTGGGGCTTCTCTGTCACCAGCAGTCACTTCATGCCTGAGCTGCTGCTGCACTATGGACTCAGATCCAGTAGTCATAAAGACAAGACTTCCCTGGAGGTTGTGCCTGGGCCCAGGACTATACTGCAAGAGCACATCCAGTTGCTGCCCACTGCTGGAGAGCTCCCCTAAGCCATTGTTGCACCACAGGTGTAGAGCTGATAGGTGCCGAGGTAGGCCTTTCCTGGAGACTGTGCCTGGGCCCACTGCCTTCTCCTCAGTGTGGACTGAACTGGTATCCACTCAAGAACCCTTCAATTAGGCTCCTCTGTGCCTCCAACCATGCCCTGCGAGCCCTGACACCAAGATACCCTGGCTCACACTTAGTAGGCCTCCAGCCAGCCATCCAAAACCTCCAGATACACACAGTCGATCCAGGGCACCTTCCCTATGTAAGGGCAATCCTTCAAGACTGGGAGAGGTAGCCCTTTCTACTACTTCATAGAATCAAGCACAAAAAGTCAAACAAAATGTGGAGGGGAATATGCTCCAAACAAAAGAACATGACAAAACTTCAGAAAAAGAACTAAATGAAACAGAGTTAAGCAATCTACCAGTTAAAGAAATCAAATTAATGATTACAAATATGTTCAACAGACCCGAGAGAAGAGTGGAAGAAATTAATGAGAACATCTACAAAGAGACAGAAAATATAAAAAAGAACCAGAGATGAATACAAAAATACACTAAAGGGAATCAACAGCAGATTAAAGGATGCAGAATGGATCAGTAATTTGGAAATAGAGTAATGGAAAGCACTCAGCAGAAAGAAAAAAATGAAAAGAAATGAGGATAGGTGAAGAGAGCTCTAAGACAATATCAAACATCCAAACATTTGCATTGTAGAAGTCTTATAAGGAGAGAAAGGAGTAGAAAACTTATTTGAAGAAATAATGGCTGAAAACTTCCCTAACCCAGGTACAAGATACAGAGAGAACCCCAAACAAGGTCCACATTAAGACATATCATAGTAAAAATGCCAGAGATTAAAGGCAAACAGGGAATTTTAAAGGCAACAAGAGAAAAGCAATAAATTACCTAAGAGGGAAACTCCATAAGGCTATCATCTTATTTTTTAGCAGAAACTCTACAGGCCAGAAGGGAGTGGCATGATGCATTCAGTGTGCTGAAAGAGAGAAACCGCCAACTAAGAATACTCTACCCAGGAAGATAATCATTCAGAATGGAAGGGGAGATAATGAGCTTCACAGATAAACATAAGTTAAAAGAGTTCACCACCACTAACTCGGCCTTACAAGACATGTTAAAGGGTCTTTTTTAAGAGGAAAGGAGAAGTCCCTAACCAGAATGAAGAAAAATATGAAAGCAAAAATTCCATAGGTAAAAGCAAACATGTATTGGAGGTAGCGGATCACACTTAAAAGCTAGTATGAAAGTCAAAAAACCAAAAGTAGTATAATCAATTATATCTAAAAATTAGTTAATGGAATCACTAAATGAAAAGGTATAAAAGAAAGCATCATATTCATAAAATGTGAGGTGTAGGGGAAAGATATATATAGTGTTGTTAGAATGCATTCAGACTTAAGTGACTACCAACTTATCATAGATTGCTATATATGTAGGATGTATATAATAACCCTAAGGTCACCACAAGCCAAAAACCTGTAATGGATATACAAAAACAAAGAGAAGGGAATCCAAACATAACACTGAAGAAAATTATAATATACAAGGAGAGAACAAGAGGAAGAAAGTATCAGAAAAAATAAAAAACAACCAGAAAATAAATAACAAAATGGCAAGAACAACATATATATCAATATTTACTTTACATGTACATGGACTAAATGCACCAATCAAAAGACAGAGAGCAACTGAGTAGATTAAAAAAAACAAACATGACCCATCTATTTGCAGCCTACAAGAGACCCACTTTGGACCTAAAGATGTACACAGACTGAAATTAAAGGGGTGGAAAAAAATATCCCATTCAAGTAGAAATGGAAAAAAAAAGTTGAATAGAAACACTCATATCAGACAAAATACACTTTAAAACAAAGTTTATAACAAGAGAAAAAGAAGGACATTATAATGATTACTGGCACAATCCAGCAAGAAGATAGAACAATTGTAAATATCTATGCACCCAACAGAGGAGCACCTAAACATATAATGCCAATATTATAGACATAAAGGGAGAGATCTATAGTAATACAATAATAGAAGGGGACTTTAACACCCCACCTACATCAATGGATACATCATCCAGACAGAAAATCAATACAGAAACAGTGGATTTGAATAATACATTAGACAAAATGGAATTAACAGACATATACAGAACATTACATCCAAAAGCAGTAGAATACACTTTTTCAAGTGCACAGGGAACATTCTCCAGAACAGATCACATGTTAGGCCACAAAGCTAGTCTCAATAAACTTAAGAAGACTGAAATCATGTCAAACATGTTTTCTGACCACAACAGTATGAAACTGGAAATCAATTACAAGAAAAAAAAATGGAGAAAGCACAAATACTTAGCAGCTAAACAGCATGCTACTAAACAACAAATGGGTTACCAAAGAAATAAAAAAATACTTGGAGAATAATGAATATAGAAATACAATGGCTCAAAATCTCTGGGATGTGGAGAAAGCATCCCTAAGAGGGATGTTTATAGCAATACAGGTCTACCTCAAGAAGCAAGCAATAACTCAAATAATCTAACCCAATACCTAAAGGAACTAGAAAAAGAAAAACAAAGCCCTTTCTAGTAGAAGAAATGAAATACCACAGATCAGGGTAGAAATAAATGAAATAGAGACTAAAAAAAAAATCAACAGAACTAAGAGCTGGTTCTTTGAAAAGATAAAGCTGACAAACCTTTAGCTAGACTCATCAAGAAAAAGAGAAGACCAAATAAATAAAATCAGAAATGAAAGATAAATTACAACTGATGCCACAGAAATACAAATGATTCTAAGAGAGTATTATGAAAAATTATATGTGAACAAACTGGACAACTTAGTATAATCTTCCAAGACTGAACCAGGAAGAAATAGAAAATCTGAACAGACTAATTTACTAAAGATTATTACTACCATTATTAGACCAATTACTACAATTATTCAATTAGTAAAGAAATTTAATCAGTAATCAAAATACTAACAAAATCTCAGATGGCTTCACAGGTGAATTCTACCAAACATTCAAAAAAGGTAGTATCTCTCCAACTCAAACTATTCCAAAAATTGAAGAGGAAGGAAGGCTTCCAATGTCATTCTATGAGGTTAGCACTACCCTGGTATCAAAACCAGACAAGGACACAATAAAAAAAGAAAATTACAGATCAATAACCCTCATGAACATAGATGCAAAATCCTCAACAAAGTATTAGCAAACCATATTTAGAAATACATTTAAAAGGTCATTCACCATGATCGAGTACAATTTATACCAGGGATACAAGGATGGCTCAATATCCACAATTCAATGTGAGCCACCACACTTAAAAAAAAGGATAAAAACAAATGATCATCTCAATAGGTGCTGAAAAAGCATTTAACAAAGTTCAACATTCATTCATGATTAAAAACTCTCAAAGTGAATGCAGAGGGCACATATCTCAACATAAAGGCCATATATGACAAACCCACAGATAATAACATCATTCTCAGTGGTGAAAAGCTGAAAGCTTTTCCTCTAAGATCAGGAACAAGACAAGGATGCCCACTCTTACCACTTTTATTCAATGCAGTACTAGAAGTCCTAGCTATAGCAATCAGACAATAAAAAGAAATAGAATGCATCCAAATTGGAAAGGAAGAACTAAAACTGTCACTATTTGCAGATGACATGATACCATATATACAAGACCCTAAAGACTCCATTAAAAAATCTATTAGAATTAACAAATGAGTTTAGTAAAGCCACAGGATAAAAAAATCCATGTACAGAAATCTGTTGCATTACTATATACAAATAATGAACAGGAAGATAAATTAAGAAATAAATTCCATTTACAATTGCAATAAAAATAATAAAATACCTAGGAATAAATCTAACCAAGGAGGTAAAAGACCTGTACTCTGAAAACTATGAGATATTGATGAAAAGAACTGAAGTGGACAGAAATAAATGTAAAGCTATTCCATGCTCATGGATAGGAAGCATTGATAGTGTTAAGAAGGGCATACTGCTGAAAGCAATTCACAGATTCAATGCAGTATCTATCAAAATACCAACATTTTTCACTGAACAAGCAAAGAATCCTAAAATTTGTATGGATCACAAAAGACCCTAAACAGCCAAAGCCATCTTGAGAAACAACAAAGCTGGATGTATCATATTCCTTGATTTCAAACTGCACTACAAAGCTACAGTGGTCAAAACAGCATAGTACTGATACAAGAACAGATACATAGACAAATGGAACAGAATAGAGAGCCCAGAAATAAACTCATGCCTATGTGGTCAATTAATATATGACAAAGAAGGCAAGAATATGCAATAAGAAAAAGACAGTCTCTTTAATAAATGGTGTTGGGAAAACTAGATAACTGCATGTAAAAGAATGAAACTGGAAAACTATCTTACACCATACACCAAAATAAACCTGAAATGGATTAAAGATCTAAATATAAGACTGAAACCATAAGGCTCCTAGAAGAAAATATAGGCAATGAACTCTTGAACATCAGCTTTACAAATTTTTTTCTAAGTGTATCTCCCCAGAAAAAATAAACAAAAATAAACAAGCAGGACAACATCTAAAACACTTCTGCACAGCGAAGAAAACTCTCAACAAAATGAAATGGCAACCTACTATATGGGGGAATATATTTGCAAATGGTATATCTGATAAGGGGCTAATATCCAAAATGTATAAAGAACGTATGCAACTCAACACCAAAAAACCAAAATAATCCAATTTAAAAAATGAGCAGAAGACCTGAACAGATATTTTTCTAAAGAAGACATACATATGGCCAACAAGCACATGAAAAGATGCTCAATATCAGGGAAATGCAAATTAAAACTACAGTGAGATATCACCTCACACCAGTCAGAATGGCTAGTATCTACAAGAAATAACAAGTGTTGGCGAGGATGTGGAGAAAAGAGAACCCTCATACACAACTGGTGGGATTGCAAATTGGCCCAGCCACTATGGAAAGCAGTATGGAGGTTCCTCAAAAAACTAAAAATAGAAATGTCCTATGATCCAGCAATTCCACTTCTGGGAATTTACCTCAAGAAAGCAAAATCACTAATTTGAAAGGATATATACACTCTTATGTCTAGTGCAGCATTACTTACAATAGCCAAAATATGGAAGCAACCAAAGTATCCACTGGTAGATGAATGGATAAAGAGATGTGGTACCTATATACAATGGAATATTACTCAGCCATAAAAAAGAATGAAATCTTGTCATTTGTAACAAAATGTATGGGCTTAGAGGCTATTATGCTAAGTGAAATAAGTCAGTGGTCAAATACCACATGAATTCACTTTTATGTGGAATCTAAAAAACAAAACATAAATAGACTCGTGTACAGAGAATGGACTGGTAGTTGCCATAGGAGAAGGGTGTGGAAGGATGGGTGAAACAGGTGAAAGGGATAAAGAGGTATAAACATCAAATTATAAAATGATTTAGTCACAGGGATCAAAGTGTAGCATAGGGAATATAGTTCATATTGTAGAATATATTTGTATGCTGACAGATGGTACTTATGGTACTGCACTTATGGTAAACATTTAATAACATACATAACTGGTGAATCACTAAGATGTTCATCTGAAACTAATATAATATTGTATACAAACTGTACTTCAGTATAAAAGATTGGCAGAAATAATAAGTTTATCCACATATCCACTGGAAGATATAAATATGGGTGTAGATATATAAATTTATATAAACATATATACACAATTATATATATATAGGTATATAAAGATAAGTTAGTATCTAGTATTTTGTTATTATAATATCTTGTTTTTGCAATGTCCTTTCTAAGCACTATATGCAATGCAGAAGCCATGAGGTTTAATTATATTAAGAAAAATAAGAACTCAGGCACAGTAAAAGATACTATAAAGAGACTTAAAGTATAAATAATAAGCAAGGAATAAATACTTTCAATTTAAAGAATAAAAAGGAAGACTATCCATAAAATGAATTTCTACAAATCAATAACATACAAAAAATAATAAAGTCAAAGATTCAACAAGAAATTAGGATGAACAATAAACATATTAAGGAGTGTTCAAGCTTACCAATAACCAAAAGAATACTAATTAAAATAAAGCAGTATTTGTTGGTTAGAAAAGCAACAACTGCTAAAGTCACAATTCAAGACCAACCAAACTATTCTATAGCAAAAAATATATAGTCTGGAACAATTATGCACAATAATCAAAATTCTAGAATTATTTTGAAACCATTTCTTTATAACTTTTAAAATAATTAACCAACCTGAGCCACTTTAATTGAATTCTGGGTAGAGCCACCAGCATGATACTCAACTTTGAATTTCTTAACAAGTTCATCAAACCTATAAAGAAATCACAGTAGAAAAAAGTAAGTTAGCATCTGTCAGTTGTCACAATGCAAATTTTTCTGATGAGAAGTGCATTAAATCACAATTAGTGGAATTTTCTGTTACATAACTATATGAGATAAATGAATTAAAATACTGTATGAAAAATTTCACTAAATACTTAAGAAATTTTTTCCACAAATGTATAAGAATTCAAAATATATAAGCTGCCCATAATTAACAATTAAACTAAACAGAAGGTAAAAATCAAAATGCATAAATTACTTATAAGCAATTCATATTCTCCTACATTGATCTCTACATATTCTAATAAGTTTTTAAAGTTTTAGGTTCCATAAAAACTACTGACTTATAATTCACAGAATTCTGAAACTACACTGGGCTGTATGATTCTAGGCAAGTTGCTTGGTGACACAATTTCTGTAGCTGCAAAATAAAGACACAGAAAGGGATAATCTAAAGCTTTGATAACTTCATTATTTTGTCATCTGATTAAAGCTATAGAACCTCTCTCCAGGAAAATACGTACATTCACTACACATGAAACTTTTCACAGATGATCTGATGATCCATGTACACCCCTCTTATTATACACACCCAACCAAAGGACCATGAATGTTTCAGTAAGTCTCAAATTAGATATCATCTATTATTGTAGATCACAAACCTCCAATTGCCTTGGGAATCCATCTATAAAACCCTGAGATGCCAATGACCATAATTAGCAAACCTCCTCACAACTCTGACAATACTTGTATACCACTAATAACACTAATGTAATAATATCATTAAAGAAAGCAAACTACATAGGCACAAATGCAGATAGGAGTGGTTTGTGGTAGTTTTAGAGAAGTTCTAATTACTTTCTGAACTAGGTTATCAGCGAAGAGTGATGTTAGAGATTGAAGAACAGGAGAGTGAATGGACAAAGTAAACAGAGTGATCAGTTGCTAGGATAATTTGAGGTCCCCCCCATTCAAAAGCCAATACCTCCAAAGGTTTTGGGGCTTATTTGTAGTGGATTGAATGGTGGTCTCCAAAATGATGTCCCGCCAGAAGCTATGAATATAACCTTATTTGGAAAAAGGGTCTTTGCAGATATTAAGTTAAGGATCTTGAGGTAAGATCCTCCCTCCTGCATTGTCCAGGTGGGCCCTAAGTAAAATGACAAGTCTTCTTATAACAGACAGAAGGGAAAACAGGAGGAGGAGACCACGTGAAGATGAAGGCAGAGATTATAATAATGTGGCCATAAGTCAAGGAAGCCAAGGAATGGCAACACACACCAAAAACTGGAAGAGGCCAGGAAGGATTCTCTTGATGGAAGAGAAGTGCAAGCCATGCCTACACCTTGATTTCAGACTTCTACCCTCCAGAACTGTGAAAGAGTAAATTTCTGTTGTTGCAAGCCATCCCAGTTTATGGCTGTTACAGCAACACCAACCTTTCTCACTTTCTCAAGAATCTCTTTCCTTAAATTATAACTTTCCCTAGTCTATCAACATCCCCAGGAAGAAGTAGATAGGCCTAAATTTGTTATAGATACTAAATTATAGTAAACCAACTATATTTCTAAGAACTTAAGAAAATATAAAGAAAAATGTAAAATGAAACATCTGTTTAGAAGGCATACAGCACAGGGCTCAACAGCAATCTGATCACAGATTGGAAGGCTAGTTGCACCACTTCCTGTGTGACCTTGGCCACATCAATGAATCCTTCAGTGTTTCATTTTCCTCACTGGTAAATCGCAGCTAATAGTACCCAACTCATAAACTTATAAAAGCACACAAAAAAATGATGATTTAGATTAGATAAAATATTTTAAACAGTAACTTTAGGCGTATAGTAAATACGACTATGATGGCTATGGAACCTAAAACTTCAGAGGGTCTGAGATCCCAAAGTTTTAGAAAAAAAGGAATGATAATTAAAATATTCCTTTGCTTCAGAATACCTCAAGACCTTTAATATGCTGATACACACTGTGAAAATTCAAGGTGGAGAGCGAGTATACACATTTCCTAAGCTTATTTGGTCATGTAACCTTTTTCTCTAGACCATCTAGAAAAAATAATTTTTTAAAATAGTAGTCTAGAACCATATTGGTTCAATAAGGTAACTTACATAGCTATAGACATTAAAATTTAAGCTAACAAAGTTAAATAAAATTTAAAATGCAGCTAATCAGTCACACTAGTTACATTTCAAGTGCTCAAAAGCCATGTGTGGCTAGTAGCTATCATACTGAAGGTACAAATACAGAACATTCCCATTATTACAATAAAGCTCTATTGGATGGTATAGGAAGTTCAACATCAAAAACAAAGTAAAAAAGCAGAGTAAACACAATCAATTTTAGAGCTGACAGTAACCTAATAGAATGCCTTCATTCAACAAATAGGAAAGTGAGGCATAAAGTATCTGGGCAGATTTCCAAACAAAGGTCACACATGGCACACTAGTAAGTCAAAATCAGAATCTCAGAATTACTTATTGGGTTTGCTACGTGAATAATTTTATGAACACTGATGTATAACATTTTGTATAGACATAGTATTTTCATTTCTCTTGGGTATATATCTAGGAAAAGAACTGCTGGGTCAAATGGTAACTCAAACTTTTTAGGGAACTGCCACACTGTTTTCACTACCTGCCTAGTTTTTCCTCAGAGGCAGTATAGGGAAACCGCTGTCTAATTTCATGAAAAAGGAGCACCTAGAGAGTAACTGGTTTCTATAAATTAACTTTACATTTTTTTTAGAAATCAATAATTGAGTAATGACCTGAGCAATAAAAATGAACATAGATATAAAACAAGATAAGGAAAATACTCAGAAATTGATGAAAAGTATGAAGGGAAAATCAAAAGTCACATAGAATGGATTGGGTGACTAAGCCAATATCCAGTTAACAAGACTGGCAGAAAGTAAGAATAGAGATAAATGAAGGGTAAGAAAGAAATACTAGAAAAAAAAGCTTCAAAAGAGAAAACATATATAGGATTTTCAGATCTGTAAAAAAAAAAAGCAATTCTACTAGGGAGTAGGAAGTAGGATTCATACTTCGACATACCTTGTAAAATTTTAGAACTCTCATGTTAAGAGAAAACCTTAAAAGCTACTACAGTGAAAACTAACAGATTACCCAGAAAGGAATAAGAATCAGAATAACACCAGATATCTTAAAGACAAGGGAATGTTGTCTTCTATACTGGAAGAAAAAAATATTTTCAAAATAGAATTCAAATTCCACTCAGATCATAAACTCAATGTTAAGGAAAAATATAAATTTCACAAGTGCTGTTATGCCTCAAAATTATGAAAAAAATAAATTACTAAGAAGGAGGTACATTAATCAAAAAGACACAAGATAGAAGATGGCATAAGGTTTAGAAGGAAAACAAAAATGAGAACTGTGTATAACTTTGGAAAAGTAAAGGAATCCAGAAAGAAATTTAAAGAAGGTCAATACACTTTATTACATGTAAAATTCTCCCTTAAACAAAAATTTTAATAACAAAGTATTACATTTTCTCTTCTATGAATTTATCCAATCACACTACTTGGTTCTACAGAGAATAAGATTTACCTAATTATTTGGCAATGATCTTTTGTTTGGTTTTCAATTTTAGAATCTATGCAGAGAGAAGACATGTTAACATTTTTATAGTTGCAAAACAGGATATAAAAACATTACATATAACATTGACATTTTGAAGACAGCAGATGGAAGTAGAGAGATGAAAAGCTTTCTAATTCTCTCTCTTTTAATTCAGAGTCCATAAGTACCTCAAATGTTAATAATGAAGTTTTTAAAAAGAAATTTTATGTATATTGTTTAAATCATAAAGTCCATCAGTAGAAAAATCTAAATACATAGAATAACATAAAAAAGACAATGAGGAAGGAAAAAGATGAAATACTATTCATCTTCCAGATGAGAATTAATAGACATCCAAATTTGTTAATTCAAAAAATAGGGCATGACTCATTATGCAGACTTACAATGTTAAACTAAAAACTGTTAGTGTTTGCAGCTCTATGGAGAGAAAAGGAAGAGAATATTTCTTTTTTCAGTTTTGTTTTTTATAAATTTCTTAAGGGCATCTAAAATAAGTGTGGAATTTAAAAAATAGTCATAAAGTGTTAACCACCACATGTAACTATATATCATTAACTTTTTCTTGTCTCTTTATTCAATAATCTGTATGTCTAACCCCTGCACAAACTTCATTTTCTCTTAATTACTATTGCTTTGTAAGTCTTAATGAAAGGATGAGAAGCCTCACCTTATTCTTCATGAATACTTTGACTAATTTAGTCCTCTTGCACCTCCATATAAATGTACAGTGTCAATGCCAAAAAATAACCTGCTGGGATTTTTGACTAGGATTGCATTAATTCTACATATCTTTACAGGAAATGTGATATCTTTCCAATATTAAATAGTCCAATTAATGATAGCAGTATATATCATGGTATATTTATTTGGATCTTTAATATCTCTCAGTTTCATAATTTCTGCCATAAATCCTACACATCTTAGAGTCACTACTTCACACTTCACGTTTTAATGCTATTGTAAGTCATATTTGTTCAAGCCTAATTTTTATTTCTTGTTGATATTTAGAAGTGTAATTCTTTATATCAATTCTTTTATCCATACAAGTTCTTAACATCTCTAATAAATTCCAATTATTAATCTGTTTTTGACATACATACATAATCATCTTTAAGAATAATGACAATTTTTTTCTCCCTTTTTCTTGACTTAGTTCAGAAACTAGGACCTCCAGCATGACATGCACACAAAGTAAATACTGAATGATACGGGGAAGGCAGTATAGCACAGAGAAGACAAGTAGTGACTCTATAGCATCTTACTAAGCTGATGGACAGTGACTATAATGGGGTGTGTGTTGGGGACTTGATAATGGCGGGAATCTAGTAACCACAATGTTGCTCATGTGATTGTATATTAATGATACCAAAATTAAAAAAAATAGTGATTGATAATGGGCAAACTTGGTCTTATTCCAAATTTTGTCCTGATATAACCTGATGAATTCCAAAAACTAGAAATCTTAAAGAGAAGTGTTTAATATTTTATTCTGATTTATTTTTTACTGTGTGTATACAATGTAAAATTTTCTAAAGAGTTAAATTTTTTTTAATCTTATAGACCTGTCTCTACTTATATTTTCCATATATGTCAATTTAGAAATACTAAGTTACTGAAGCATATGCACAAATAATCAAACAAAATTTCAACATACACTTGCATATTGCAAACAAATTACCCAATATACATGTGTACTAAAAAGGACCTGGAAAAATTCAACCAAGGAAATAAGGATCTTATATACATTTATTTTGATTGTGTAATAAGCATATAAATTGTTTTGTAATAAAAAATATTTTTAAATTTCCTTCATTTTATAATGGAAGAACGTAGCAATTTTCCACACAATTATCTAAAAACAACAACTTACAGAACAAAGCCAAATAAAAAGCACAGCACAGAGAACTAAGTGACTCTGATTGAATGAGGCAGCTTGAGTTTAACATTTGAACTGGAATTTGACAGTTAAGGGAAAAAAATTATTCAGGGCTAAGGCTAAAACAAAAAATACAACATATTCAGAGAAACAAGTTAAACACAGACTAAAATATAGGTCAAAATCAAAGTAGTAAAAACTGACAAAGAAAAGTAACTCTCTGCCACACCATCAAATTCAGATATTATTCAGGTAACTAGGAATTATGAAATCGGTTTACTAATAGTGTGAAAGGTAGATAAAAAAATGATGATAACACTCTTTGGAGGATAGGGTAGAACAAAGAGAGGCAGATCACCTGCTTTTAGAATAGTTCATATCAAATATCAGATGCTGAACTAAGGGACTAGAGAGACGTGATCAAACTCAGGAATCGTTTCTGAAGTTGAAGACAGAGAGCATATGATAAATAACTGGGAGTGAACTATATAGCAGAGGGATGACAATTCTGAGATTTCAGTTTGATGGTGTTAGGAAAGGAAATACAGGACAGAACACACATCTGGAGCAAAGGGAACTCCTAAGTAGTTGAACCAAAAAACATTTCTGTTTAGGGAGCTGATTACAATGAGGCAAGATTTGTTCCCTTTAATTTCTTACAAGGATTGGGCATACAAGTCATATCTGATGTGTTTTCTCTATATACTTTTCTGGTTGATACAAAATTTTCTGTTTGTCTGTGAATGGTATGCCTTGCCTGTGTCAAATTTATCAATGTACCTAGCGGAAACTGCCAGGAAAAGATGAAGGGCTGTCTCTCTTTAATAAAAAAAAGCAAAGAAGCTCAGGCTAAAACATTAATAAGCCTCAAAATTATTACTATAACTTGATAGGGAAATACTAAACTATTTAAAGATCTTAAATATTTTCTAACTTGTTTAGGGACAAAAGAGTTGATGGTATCTTTCTTTTTATGGGAAACTTCTACATATGTCCATTCTGTGACTTTTTTTTACAGGAAGTTAAGTGTGGTAATTTTAGTACTTTAAAGGTTCATTCTTACTTTCTCCTTTTGGTTGAGCTTTGTCTGAATGGGGTGGGTATATCAAATACATCAATCAAAAGACTGACAGAATTGAAAGAACAGTAGCTGATTCATATTTCTACTAGCAATTTATATGTGAAGCACAAACTAATTAAGCATACAGTTTTTATGATTCTAAAGAAATTCCAGAAAGAATGCTGCTTAAATAAAATGCAAAGAAAAATCTGATTCAGTGATTATCAAACCTCTGGATTAGAATTTCCAGTTAACAGAAGCAAACAGAATAAGAACCAATTTGACAATACATAAGGTATTTAAAGCTTTTCTATAGAAAAGCAAAATCAAACAAAAAATTAATATAAAGGAGACGAAATGTTAATACAAAAAATAGTTATTGTATTTACTTAAAACATTAGGGTATGTTTTAACATTAATTTTAATGAATTAATCCAATATTTTTAAACATTACTTTAATATCCTTATAATCAGAGAAATAAAAATATTAAGTCTCAGATAAATGGACAAATGAACACTGAACATAGAAAAATGATAAAAGATGAAGAACAACCATCCTTGTTCACTAATAATCAAATACAGATTTCCACACATTAAATTGGTCAAGATTATATATAGTCAAAACTACAATACTCAGCATTAGCAGAGATGTGCAAAAGCTGACATAACCATGCAACATTAGTAACAGAACTCTTTTGGAAAGTAATTTAGCAAAATATACCAACAATACAAAACAGTTTATATCATGTTATCATAAAATTCCATTTCTAGGACTCTACCCTAGGGAAATAACCCAAAAATAGGGGAATGATTAAAAAGTGATAGTAATTATCATTGAAGGGAATTTAATAAAGCTCATATTATAAATACTTACATACTGCATTATTCTAGGTAGGAATTATGACAGCTCATGAAGATATAAGTAATTATAGTGAATAAACACATTAAATAAATGGACAAAAAGGATATTAAAAGTAAAAGTAGCAAATTAAGATGAAATCGAACATTAAATGTAAGACATGGGAAGATGGCAGTGTGAGCAGGGCGGCAGAAATCTCCTCCCAACACTATATTTATCTACGAAAACACAGCAAATACATCTATTCCTAAAAGAGAGACGAGAATACACAGGAAAGCGCACAGCGTGCAGGTACACCCAAAAGGACTCGGCACCCCAAGACGCGGGTAAGATACTGAGCCGCGACCCGGCGGGACCCGAGCACTCCCCCACCCCAGCGTACTGGCGGGAGGAGAGGATTCAGAGCCGGGAGGGAGTGGAAGTACACCCCGCGAAGTAGCGAGCCTTGGTGATCTGCGCGGGGAGCGCTGACCCACATTGCGCAATGCAACGGGGATTGGAGAGTCAGAGGGGCAGGATCTGAGCGGGGAACGCACCAGGGTGCTTGCAGCCGGCTCCCGGAAAGGAAAGAAAAAAACCGCGCACTTTCTTCAGTGGTCTTAAAGAGACAGGAGCCCAGCGGAGGAGTCGGATCGCCCCAGCACACTCAGCCCAGCAGGCTGGGAGTCCTAGGGAGCTTCAGACGCATTAGCTGGCGACTGAGGAAGCGTAGCCATACTTATACTTCTCACTGAGATCAACAGCCTCCTATTCGTTCCCACCCCTGCCAGAGCGATAAAGGGCCCTGCAGAGCGGCACAGTCAAAGCTGTGGAATAGTGGAGCAACAGCGCCACCTAGAGCATACCCACAGAATCTACGTCCGGTGGTATTTTTTTTGTTTTGTTTGTTTTGTTTTTTGTTTTGTTTTGTTTTTTCTTTTCTTTCTTTTATCCTTTTTTTTCTCTTTTTTTTTCCTTCTCTTTTTAAAGTCTTAAAGAGCCCAGCTGACATACGTGGCAACTTTCAGTGACCAATTATATAGCCATGAAAAGACAGAGGAATATGGTTCAGACCAAAATCAACCAGACAACCCCAGAGTGGGAGACTGAAGGGATGGAAATGCACAGCCTCCCTGAAAAAGAATTCAGAATAAAAGTCATAACCATGCTGATGGACCTACAGAGAAATGTGCAAGAGCTGAGGGAGGAAGTGAGGGAACTAAGGAAAGACAATACAGAAATCAGACAAGCAATCGACGGGCTTAACAGCAGAATGGATGAAATGCGAGAGACTGTTAATGGAATAGAAAACAGAGAACAGGAGTACAGAGCAGCTGAGGCAGAGAGAGATAAAAGGATTTCTAGGAATGAAAGAATATTAAGAGAACTGTGTGACCAATCCAAACGGAACAATATTCGCATTATAGGAGTACCAGAGGAAGAAGAGAGAGAAAAAGGGATAGAAAGTGTCTTTGAAGAAATAATTGCTGAAAACTTTCCCTCGCTGGGGAAGGAAGTAGTCTCGCAGTCCACCGAAGCTCATAGATCTCCCAACACAAGGGACCCAAGGAAGACAACACCAAGACACATAATAATTAAGATGGCAAAGATCAAAGATAAAGACAGGGTATTAAAGGCAGCTAGAGAGAGAAAAAAGATCACCTACAAAGGAAAACCCATCAGACTATCATCAGACTTCTCAACAGAAACCTTACAGGCCAGAAGAGAATGGCATGATATATTTAACGTTATGAAACAGAAGGGCCTCGAACCAAGAATATTGTATCCAGCACGATTATCATTTAAATATGATGGAGGGATTAAACAATTTCCAGACAAACGAAAGTTGAGAGAGTTTGCCTCTCATAAACCACCACTACAGGATATCTTAAATGGACTGCTCTAGATGGAAGCACACCTAAGGCTAAAAAGATGTCACCAGAGAAAAAAAATCATAGCAAAGAAAGCAGACCATCCAAATACTAACTAAAGTCAAAGAATAAAACACCTATTATAGAAAGAATGGAGGAGGAGGAATAAGAAGGGAGAGAAATAAAGAAACATCAGACTGTGTTTACAATAACTTAACAAGAAAGTTAAGTTAGATTGTTAGATAGTAAAGAAGCAACCCTTGAACCCTTGGTAACCACGAATCTAAAGCCAGCAATGGCAATAAGTACATACCTATCAATAATCACCCTAAATGTAAATGGACTGAATGCACCAATCAAAAGACACAGAGTAACAGAATGGATAAAAAAGCAAGACCCATCTATATGCTGCTTACAAGAAACTCACCTCAAATCCAAAGATATACACAGACTAAAAGTGAAGGGATGGAAAAAGATATTTCATGCAAACAACAAAGAGAAAAAAGCAGGTGTTGCAGTACTTGTATCAGACAAAATAGACTTCAAAACGAAGAAAGTAGCAAAAGATAAAGAAGGACATTACATAATGATAAAGGGGTCAGTCCAACAAGAAGATATAACCATTATAAATATATATGCACCCAACACAGGAGCGCCAGCATATGTGAGACAAATACTAACAGAATTAAAGGAGGAAATAGACAGCAATGCATTCATCTTAGGAGACTTCAACACACCACTCACTCCAGAGGACAGATCAACCAGACAGAAAATAAGTAAAGACACAGAGGCACTGAACAACACACTAGAACAGATGGACCTAACAGACATCTACAGAACTCTACACTCAAAAGCAACAGGATACACATTCTTCTCAAGTGCACATGGAACATTTTCCAGAATAGACCACATACTAGGCCACAAAAAGAACCTCAGTAATTTCAAAAATATTGAAATCCTACCAACCAACTTCTCAGATCACCAAGGTATAAAACTAGAAATAAATTTTAGAAAGAAATCAAAAAGGCTCACAAATACATGGAGACTTAACAACACTCTCCTAATTAATCAATGGGTTAACGACCAAATCAAAACAGAAATCAAAGAATATATGGAGACTAATGACAACAACAACACAAAGCCACAACTTCTGTGGGACGCAGCAAAGGCAGTTCTAAGAGGAAAGTATATTGCAATCCAGGCCTATTTAAAGAAGGAAGAACATTCCCAAATGAATAGTCTAAAGACACAATTACTGAAATTGGAAAAAGAAGAACAAATGAGGCCCAAAGTCACCAGAAGGAGGGACATAATAAAGATTAGAGAAGAAATAAATAAAATTGAGAAGAATAAAACAATAGAAAAAATCAATAAAACCAAGAGCTGGTTCTTTGAAAAAATAAACAAAATAGATAAACCCCTAGCCAGACTCATTAAGAGAAAAAGAGAATCTACACACATAAACACAATCAGAAATGAGAAAGGAAAAATCACGACGGACCCCACAGAAATACAAAGAATCATAAGAGAATATTATGAGAATCTATATGCTAACAAGCTGGAAAACATAGAAGAAATGGACAACTTCTTAGAAAAATACAACCTTCCAAGACTGACCAAGCAAGAAACAGAAAAACTAAACAGACCAATCACCAGTGACGAAATCGAATTGGTAATCAAAAAACTACCCAAGAACAAAACCCCTGGGCCTGATGGATTCACCTCTGAATTCTACCAGACATATAGAGAAGAAATAACACCGATTCTCCTTAAAGTTTTCCAAAAAATAGAAGAGGAGGGAATACTTCCAAACTCATTCTATGAAGCCAGCATCACTCTAATACCAAAACCGGGCAAAGACCTCACCAAAAAAGAAAATTACAGACCAATATCCCTGATGAACGTAGATGCAAAAATACTCAACAAAATATTAGCAAACCGAATTCAAAAATACATCAAGAGGATCATACACCATGATCAAGTGGGATTCATCCCAGGGATGCAAGGATGGTACAACATTCGAAAATCCATCAACATCATCCACCACATCAACAAAAAGAAGAACAAAAACCACATGATCATCTCCATAGATGCTGAAAAAGCATTTGACAAAATTCAGCATCCATTCCTGATTAAAACTCTCAACAAAATGGGTATAGACGGCAAGTACCTCAACATCATAAAGGCTATATATGACAAACCCACAGCTAACATCATACTTAACGGCGAGACGCTGAAAGCTTTTCATCTAAGATCGGGAACAAGACAGGGATGCCCACTCTCTCCACTGTTATTCAACATAGTACTGGAGGTCCTAGCCACAGCAATCAGACAAAACAAAGACATACAAGGCATCCAGATTGGTAAAGAAGAAGTCAAATTGTCACTATTTGCAGATGACATGATACTGTACATAAAAAACCCTAAAGACTCCATTCCAAAACTACTAGAACTAATATCTGAATTCAGCAAAGTTGCAGGATACAAAATTAACACACAGAAATCTGTTGCTTTCCTATACACTAATGATGAACTAACAGAAAGAGAAATCAGAAAAACAATTCCATTCACAATTGCATCAAAAAGAATAAAATACCTAGGAATAAACCTAACGAAGGAAGTGAAAGACCTGTACTCTGAAAACTACAAGACACTCCTAAGAGAAATTAAAGAGGACACTAACAAATGGAAATGCATCCCATGCTCTTGGCTAGGAAGAATCAATATTGTCAAAATGGCTCTACTACCTAAAGCAATCTACAGATTCAATGCAATCCCTATCAAACTACCAACAGCTTTCTTCAATGAACTGGAACAAATAATTCTAAAATTCATATGGAACCACAAAAGACCCCGAATAGCCAAAGCAATCCTGAGAAGGAGGAATAAAACAGGGGGAATTACACTCCCTGACTTCAAGCTCTACTACAAAGCCACAGTAATCAAGACAATTTGGTATTGGCACAAAAACAGACCCACAGACCAGTGGAAGAGAATAGAAAATCCAAACATTAACCCAAACATATACAGTCAATTAATATTTGATAAATGAACCTTGGATATACAATGGGGAGATGACAGCCTCTTCAGCAGCTGGTATTGGAAAAACTGGACAGCTACATGTCAGAGAATGAAACTGGACTACTGTCTAGCCCCATACACAAAGGTAAACTCAAGGTGGATCAAAGACTTGAATGTAAGTCATGAAACCATAAAACTCTTAGAAAAAAACATAGGCAAAAATCTCTTGGACATAAACATGAGCAACTTCTTCATGATCATATCTCCCCGGGCAAGGGAAACAAAAGCAAAAATGAACAAGTGGGACTATATCAAGGTGAAAAGCTTCTGTACAGCAAAGGACACCATCAGTAGAACAAAAAGACATCCTACAGTATGGGAGCATATATTCATAAAAAACGTATCTGATAAAGGGTTGACATCCAAAATATATAAAGAACTCATGCACCTTAACAAACAGAAAGCAAATAATCCAATTAAGAAATGGGCAGAGGACATGAATAGACACTTCTCCAAAGAAGAAATTCAGATGGCCAACAGGCACATGAAAAGATGCTCCACATCGCTAATCATCAGAGAAATGCAGATTAAAACCACAATGAGATATCACCTCACACCAGTGAGGATGGCCAACATCCAAAACACAAACAACAACAAATGTTGGCGAGGATGTGGAGAAAAGGGAACCCTCCTACACTGCTGGTGGGACTGCAAATTAGTTCAACCATTGTGGAAAGCAGTATGGAGGTTCCTCAAAAAACTCAAAATAGAAATACCATTTGACCCAGGAATTCCACTCCTAGGAATTTACCCTAAGAATGCAACAGCCCAATTTGAAAAGGACAGATGCACCCCTATGTTTATTGCAGCACTATTTACAATAGCCAAGAAATGGAAGCAACCTAAGTGTCCATCAGTAGATGAATGGATAAAGAAGATGTGGTACATATACACAATGGAATATTATTCAGCCATAAGAAGAAAACAAATCCTACCATTTGCAACAACATGGATGGAGCTAGGGGGTATTATGCTCAGTGAAATAAGCCAAGCGGAAAAAGACAAATATCAAATGATTTCACTCATATGTGGAGTATAAGAACAAAGAAAAAAACTGAAGGAACAAAACAGCAGCAGACTCACAGAACCCAAGAACGGACTAATAGTTACCAAAGGGAAAGGGACTGGGGAAAATGGGCAGGAAGGGAGGGATAAGAGGGAAAAAGGGGCATTACGATTAGCAGATGTAATGTTGGGGGGGCACGGGGAGGGCAGTACAACTCAGAGAACACAAGTAGTGATTCTATAGCATCTCACTACGCTGATGGACAGTGACTGTAATGGGGTTGGTGGGGGGGACCTGATGAAGGGGTAGTTTAATAATCGTAATATTGCACATGTAATTGTAAATTAATGATAATAAAATAAATTAATTAATTTAAAAAAAGAATCAACATTTGACCTATTCAGCAAAGGAGGTGCTTTGCTTGAGGCCTTACAGGCATCACTCTCCTCAATTCTCACAATAACCTCTCGAGGCATTTAATATTTTCTCCATTTTATGGATGGAAAGACTACAGCTTAGAGTTTCAATAATTTGAAAATTGCTTAAAGTTGTACAGCTAGTAAGCAAAGAAGCAATGGTAATTAAATTCTAGGTTCTATCGCCTATCTCCAATTTCCCAAAAGCAAAGGCAAGAAAGCTAGAAGAAAGGAATTTGTTCTAATGGCTTGATCACAGCCAGGAAGTAGGACAGCCAAGCTCTTTTTGAAAAATAACACACAGTACAGATTTTCCAGAGTGTAGACTGCCTAATAGTTCAGAATTTGGTGTATCATTCTATATGTAATCCCTCCTTGAGACTGGACTGCCATCAAAAGGAGCTAACACTACTAACAGAGAAAGGGGACGGGAAGTGATGGGGAAGAGGAGGGTGACTATTTAGACATAAAGACCTCTCTTTGAAGAGATCAATGGGCATTTAAAGTCATGGGGCTTTATTCTGAATGTGGTCAAAAGACAGAACATTTTGAAAAAAGAAATTTTATAATAATACGTAACATGTAAATGGGAGACATAACCCCTGGTAATATTTTGTTGTATTTCTTCCGGTTTTTTCCTATGTATACAAATAAGGTAAATAGATTCATTTGTAATGTTTACTCTTTCAAACATGATCATACTGTACAGGGCTTTGTACCCTATTTTTATAACCTTTCATTTTAATATAATTTCAAATGTTTCCTACAGAAAAGTTGCAAGAATAGTACAAAGAATTCTCATATGCTCTTTTCCAGATTCACAAAAGCATTTTGCCTCATCTATTTTATCATTCTATCCATATATGTGTATTTATATTTATGCATATTATCTGGTCTGAACCATTGGCTATTAAGTCAGAGATATCTAAACATGAAGACATGGATTCTCTTATATAGCCATCGTACAGCTATCAAGAGCAGGAAATTAAACATTGATACAATTCACAGTCCATAATCTATATTCAAATTTCATCAGCTGTCCCATAAATGTCCTTTAGAGATTGTTTTTACTTGGCCTAAGATAAAAGCTGCATTTAATTGTCACAACTTTTAATCTACTTTAATTTGAAACAGTTCTTCAACTTTTTTGTGTGTTTCTTGACCTTGACATTTTTGAAGAGTACAGCCACTTAGTTTTTACAATGTCCTTTGATTTGGATTTGTCTAATCAGATTCACATTTTGTCTTTTTGGCAGGAATACCACTAAATAATACTGTATCCTTCTCAGTGAATCTCACCAGGAGACAAATGATATTGGTTTTTTAACTTTGATCATTTTGTGACTATTTTGCCTTTTAAAATTAGTTAAGTGTTTTATGAAGAAATACTTTGAGATGATATAAATATTCCATTCCTCATTAAACCTTCACTAACTCATTTTAGCATTCATTAATGCCTTTCTATGTCCTCATCCTATATTTGTCAGTTGGCATCTCACTAAAAGAATACTCCTCCTTTCTCATTTTTCACCTGTTTACTCATTTATTCATAGATTTTAATTTTATTTAGTGGGTTATAATCCATTACTAGCATTATTTATTTTGACGTACAAGTTGTCCCATATTTGGCCAGTGGGAGCTCTTCAAGTTGGCTTCTGTGTCCTTTTGAAATGTTCCTTCTGTTCTTTAAGAAATTCCTTACTTTTTTGTACAAGATAATCCAAATTCATCTTGTGCTTCCCTGAACCAGTCCTGGAATCAGCTAATTCTCCAAGGATTCTTAGTTCCTTTTATTGGAAACTGGTACTTAGAAACCAATTTTTGGATTCAAGGTGTGCTTATTGTTACAACTTAGTCATTTCTTCTAGGCTCACTCAGCAGACAAAGCTAGAAAATATCTATATGTAAGTATTTCTATATCTAGTTATAATTTTTCTATATCTATACATATGTTAAATACATATATTTAAAAACATGAATTCCAACTAATACCTCCAGTTCCACTCCAACACTTCAGAGACTACTCTCAACTTCCACCTATTCACTTTTGTAATTCCCTTCTTTAACAGTGAAAAAACTAGCTTCCATTATCTTCATTATACCTCCTCAGTTGCTTAAGCCCAAAATACACAAAAAGTTAGTTTCAGATTATTAACTCATATCGCTACAAAAAGCAAATGTATTGACTAGAATTTGATATTTGTTTATAATTTTTTTGTTTTTTTGAGATACATCAGTGTGACATAAACAGTTAAATGCAGAAATCTTGCATGTACAATGTGATGAGTTCTGACAACTCTTGTATCCTGTTTTCAGCCTGATATGAGCAATTTCTCATGTCAGTAAAGGCTTTTTCAAAAGCATGAATTTTTAAGGTGGTATTTTTCTATAGTATGAATATATTGTAATTGATTTTGCCATTCCTTATAATTAGATCATTAGTTTTCAATGTTTTCTATTAGGAGTAGTGCTACAATGAATATCCTATTTACACTGTTAAAAAGACAATGTAATATCACTATGTAAACTATAGTTATACTGCTGTTCCTGTACTGAAAGAGAGATGCTGTTGAATGAATTAATCAAACTTTCAAGATTCTAAGACACTCCAATTGTTATTCCTACAACTAAATTGTTCTGGCCCAGTGTATTAACTTCCTAGGACTACTATATTAAATTACCACAAATTAGGTGGGTTAAAACACTATACATTTATACATTTATTCTTTCACAGTTCAAGAGCTCAGAGTCCAAAATCAAGATGTCTTCAGGGTTTGTTTCTTCTGGAGGCTCTGAGGGAGAAATTGCGCCACGCTTACTTCCTAGTATTTGATAGTTGCTGACAATTCTTTGACATTCTTTGGCTTGTAGCTGCAATCACACAAATCTCTGACTTCATTTCACATAGCCTTCCTCTTTGTGTGTCTTCATTTATAAGGACACCAAGTCACTAGATTTAGGGCCAACCCAAATCCAGTATGACCTCATCTTAATTTAACTAATTACATCTGCAAAGACCTTATTTTCAAATAAAGTCACATTCTGAGGTTTCAGGTAGACATGGATTCTGGGGACACTATTCAATCCAACATGCCTAGTATGGCTGGTTCCCTTTGCAGCTCCATAAATCCCTTATCTAAACTCTTGGGATTAAATGATTTTAGATTTAGATTAAGATTTTAGAAAGGAAATACCAGGTATATACTGTATTTTACATAATACCCTACCTGCTGAGGTCTGGAGCAGCACCCCATAATCAAACACATTACCATTTTAGTGGTCAAGTGTACACATATTCACAAAAAGTAAGAGAAATAAAGACAATAAATAGTTTCACATCACTTCATGCCTAGCCTCACTGCCAAATTAATCTTTTTTTTTTTAATTTTCAGAACCTTGAAGATTTCAGAATTGCAGATTCTGTGGTCCTAAATTTGATCCATCTTCAGGTGCCAATGTTAAAAGTCTACATCAAAAAGCCACCCACTGTAGTAGTATAAAGCAAATAGTTCAAGTACATCAACCTATGAATTCAAATGTGATCACATTACCATTCATACATGATATTCACCAGCTCCAAAGCCATTTCTAATCAAGTAGGATTGCCAATATATTAGAAAGCTCCCTACCTCTCAGGTCCTTCTGGAATTTCCCAGAGTGGGGAGGGAGTACCCACAGTGCCATTCTAAGCACTTGTTAGTATAGCAACTGAGTCAGGAATCTTCAGCTGAGAATGAACACGCAGAGGCCCTCCTGTGAGATGTCCTCCTGCTGTCCTAATCTGCATCTATTCTATGTTCCCAGAAATAGATGGGGCATTGAGCCCATTCCCATCACCATCATCTCCCCTGTTTCCTCAGTGCCAGTCCCTGGCAATGTACTCTAACAATGATTTTGTGAAATGAGCAGGAAAATGTGACATCTCCTGTGATAAGCTCAGTTACAGGTTGTCCCCTAGGTGGCTTCTAAAGTATTATACACCTTACTGAAGGAATTTTTCCATTTTATTCTCACAATCCTTTTCCTCTATCTGTATTCATGGTTCAGAATGGGTTGTTCAGTGCATTTCTTTCCTGTTGTTGCTGTAACAAATAACCACAAACTAAATGGCTTAAAAGAACACAAACTCAGTATCTTACAGCTTTCAAAGTCAGAGATTGAAATGGGTCTTAGGAGCTAAAAATCAAGGTGCCCACAAGGTTGTGTTCCCTTTCAGAGGCTCTAGGGAAGAATATTTCTTTGCTTTTTCTTCCTCCTCAAGGCTGCCCTTATTCCATGGCTCATGGCTCCTTCCTCCATTTTCAAAGCACATCACTCCAACCTCTGCTGCCATGGTCACATCTCCTATTTGACTTAGACCTTCATGCCCCCCTCCTGTAAGGATTCTTGTGGTTACACTGTCCTCCCTCCCCCACACCCAATAATCTCCCCATGTCAGTATCCTTAACTTAGTCACATCTGCAAAGTCTCTTTTGCCATGTAAGGTAACATATTTGTAGGTGCTAAGGATTGTAAGTGGACATCTTTGGAAGGCCATTATTCTGCCTATCACATGATGTACTCAGAACCATCCTTCATACCTCATGCAGTAGGCTGCCCCTCAGCAGCCCATTGTGCACCCTGTATCTCATCTTTAGTTAGTCCATCTCTCTACCCCTCACCATCTCCAATTTATCAGAAATACATAGTTGAGAGAAAGGAGAAAAGTATCATTTCCTAAACAACTCTTTCCAAATATTAAGATCCTCTTCAAGCCTCCCTTGATGCATATAATATTCTCAGATTTGATGGAATGGATGAGAACTCTTGGCTCTATCAAACAACAATGCAGAAAAACCACTTTTTTATTGTCAAACACTTTCCAATTTACATTTGACCCTCACAAACACCTGATTAAATATATAAGGCAAGATTTTTATTCCCATTTTCAATTAAGGAAACTGAAGCTCTGAAACATTAAGTCCTTTGATCAAGCCCTTTTATATTATTAGCAATAAGGTATCCCCTCCATCAAATCATAAAGAAGCCACAGGAAAAAGGAAAGTGAAATCACCCAAAAAAGCTGAAATATGGAATTAATTATAATAAAATGCATATGTGTGTTTACATGTGTATTGCACATGTAACACAGTCAGGACAGCCTGAGACAATGGAGAAATTGGAGAAGTGTCACCTCAGGGTCTTCTTGCTTGCCTCAATTTGTCCTTCCTCCATCTAGTCCCTCAACCTTTTTCTAACCCTAGCACCTTGCCCTCACCTTGCCTTTTGATTACTAAGCCTTCTGGAACATCTCTGCCCAATAGTAATAATATGTGAACAACCACAGTTTAAATTTTTCCTGTCTTATATTTTAAAAAGTAAAAAGAGTTAAAATTAATTTTAATAATATATTTTATTTAACCCAATATATTCAAAATATTACCAATTTAATGTAATCAGTATTAAAAATTGTTAATGAAATATTTTCATTCTAAATCTTCATTCAAAATCCAATGTATACTTTATAGTTACAGCACATGTCAATTTGAACCAGCTGCATTTCAAATGCTCAACAGCTCCATGTGGCTAACAGCTACAATATTGGATATTGCAATTCTAGGACCCAACATATTCCAATTGTACCTCCTCTGTTTCAACTTGACTCTTACATCTCATCTCTTCCAGGTTAAAATTCTAATTCTCTTCTAAGACTTTTTGTTAGTGGCTCTAACAAAAGTAATTCAATAAAGGCATAAGTGTTTATAATTTTCTCTTTGGATAAAGGAATCTGTGTTCTTTCCCATTTAGTTTCTCCCTCCCTCTTGGCTAGGCCTGTTCCTGTGGTTTTAGATGCAGAATATGTACAAAAGGTACAAATATTCAACTAAGAAGGAGAGAAAGAACTTACCATGATAACAAATTGAACTACGTAAGACCTTGGGTATAGTGGGAAAAGGGGACATAGAAGAAAATAGGCCTCGAGGACATTATACTAAGTTAAATAAGCCAGTCACAGAAGGACAAACATTGCATGAGCCCATTTATGAATTATGTGAAGTAGTCATACTCACACAAAAGAGCAGAATAGTGATTGCCATGGGACAGGGAATGGGGAAATGGGGAGTTATGGTTTAATGTGTATGAAGTTTGAGTTATAAATGATAAAAAAAGTTCTAGAGATCTACTGTGCAACATTATGCTTATAGTTAAGAATAATGCACTATACATTTAAAAATTCACAAAAGGGTAGATCTCATATTATGTGTGAGTTTTTTTTTAATCACAACTAGGAGGAGGAGGAGGAGGAGAAAATGGAGCCAGGGATAAAGGACGTATACGGGGAGTTGGCATATGAGAGACTCAAGAGCAGATTCAGGGTATAAGAGAATTGGGGATAGGAGGAAATTTTTGAGAAGTGCAGTTAAGGATTGGGAATTAGATCCCCTACAATATTCCATAACAGACTTGAATAAAAAGTAGAATTTATTTTTAATAAATTTTAGAGGAATCCTGTTTCTTCTTTAAATGTGACTACAGACAGAATTAGCTGTACATACTTCAGAGGTTTAATAGCGTTACGTATATTATGTTTTAGTCTAGAATTAGCATGGTATAATGGAGAAAGGTATAGGCTGTAAGTCAAGTTGTACAGGTTGTAAATGCTCTCTTACTAAGATTTGTGACCTTGGGTAAGTATTTGGACCTGTTTCTTCATCTGAAACCTGGGGGTCATACATATCTACCACATAAGGCTGTTAGGTGTACTTCATATGAATGAGATTACATATGTGAAAGCAGCTATAGAGGATCAGATACACAACAATAATTACAATTCCCTTTAGAATTAACACCAGGGAACCTGTTAGAGCTGCAAGAATCCAAATTTCAGAGATCATTCTAAAGCTTAAGGAAAAGGTCTATATTAACTGCTTCCCAAAAATGAGAGTAAGAGATAGCTCAAGTGTTCCAAATTTTGCATTTTCGCCCTATAGCTCAATCTCCTAAAGCTTTTTAAGTTTAAAAGTTCCTTTGTGCAAACTAAAATTCCAATGAATTACTATTTTTTCACCCATTGGATGGGCAAAAATTGAAAGATTAAATCATGTAGTCAAAAATGTGGAAAATTGTACACCTTCATACACTGCTATAGGCAATACAAAACAGTCAACCTCTGTGTAGGGTAATTTGACAAGATCTATCAAAATTTTAAATGTACATATGCTTTTACTGGCAAGTTTATTTCTAGTAATGTACCTTATAGACATACTCCCACATATTTAAATGATATATGTATAAGGATATTTATTGCAGCATTGTTTGTAATATCAAAAGCTTGTAAACAACATATATGTTGGTCAAACTGAAAGTGGCCGAATAATATATGACATCTAGACAATGGATTCTATGGAACATTTAATAAGAATGAGGCAGCTCTGTTTATATCAAGGTGGAAAAATCTCCCCAAATATATTGTTTAAAAAAAAATCAAGGTGTTGTGCATAAATACTAAGCTATTATTTATAGGGGTAGGAATGGGGAAATACGTATGTATGCATTTCAAAATGCACAGAAAATGTCTGAAAGCACACACCAGAATCAGGTAACAGTGGTATCTCTGAGGAGATTACTGAGCAGATAGCAGACTGGGGAAGGGTATGGGGGGACTTAATTTTTCACTCACTGTACCTTTCGAATTTTTACTGTGCATGATTTACTTCTTTTTTTAAAGGATAAACCTTAAAAAAATAAAAGTGTGGAAAAACAAATGATTTGGCGTGAAAGAGCTGGGTTCCAGCTGCTATCTTTTGCCAGAATAATCTCAAACAAGTTATTTTCCCTCTCTGAGTGTTTGTTTCTTTGGGGAAATACAGGTATAATACAATATTGCTGGGCGGGCACTTGAGATACTGGATAAGAGATGGCTTATAAGTAATAAATGTTTTCATGTGTCTCTCTGTCTAAGTATAAAGTGTGGAAAAACCCACCTGTTCCCAGATCAGGGCACTACTCAGACTAGAACTCACCCTCACACTTTAGGTCGGTGTCACAAAGGGTCTGGAAAGTTCAAGAGCAAAACACAGGATATTGCAGTGGTTCCAAACCTTGCTACACATTGACATTAAATGATGAGCTTTGTGAGAAATTCTGTCTCCTACCCATGCATATAAATGGGTATGTAGTACAGCTGCTCCTTCAGAATGTACAAGCCTGCATCTCGGTCTCAGAATCACTAGTAGGGTGGAAGAAGCCTCACACAGTTAGTCATGGAATGGAGGTTCACACCCAGTTCTTGCCCAAACTGTGTGACCTTGGGCAAATTAATTCACCTTTCTGGACCTTAGTACCCTCGTCAGTATAAGTAGAAAGCTAAATACCAGCTGTAATCTCTGAAGTGCTTTATAGTTTAAATGTCCTGGGATTTTCATTCTGGTCAGTTGGTGCCACCTATGAAGAAACCCCTGTCAAGAACAACTGGGGGGATGACCTAAGTGGGGACAGAAACTGGTGCTGGTGTTGTAAATAGGAATGCCCTAAGATTTAGTCCTGACAATGAGGGCAATGCCAGGTACCTGGAGATATTGCTTTGACACACAGTAGCAGCAGCTATGAACCATTTGAGCACTAGATGGAACTTTGTATTTCAATTTACCTGAACCTGGCCCTGTCTAGAACTCTTAACAGCTGGGCAATCTTATTAAAGGTCATGGGTCAACCTTCTCTGCCCATTCTTGGTTAATGATCTCATATTTTAAAAAGTGGCTCTGAAATGGAATTGGTTAAGGATACTATTGCTACTAACTTTTTCATTCATTTATTTAAAACTTAATGTCCAAATATTTGTTGAGCCCTTACAATTTTCCCATGTCCATGCCTGCAAGGAGTAATCAAGTGTGAATAACATTCTCTACTGATCAAGAAATAAAATAACGTAGACATGCAGATGGCACAACAGGTACATCAAAAGATGCTCAATATCACTAATCAACAGGGAAATGCAAATGAAAACCACAATGAGATATCATTTCACACCTGTTAGAATGGCAAATATCAAAAAGATAAGAAATAGCAAGTGTTGTTAAGTATGAAGAGTAAAGGGAACGAATCCTTGTGCACTGCTGGTGAGAATGTAAATTGGTGCAGCCACTATGGAAAACCGGTATGGAGGTTCCTCAAAAAATTACAAATAGGCCTACCATGTGATCCAGTTATTCCACTTCTGGGTATTTATTAGATTAAAATGAAAACACTAACTTGAAAAGATATATACACCCTCATTTTCAATGCAGCATTATTTACAACATCCAGGATATGGAAATAACCTAAGTGTTCGTCAATGGATGAGTGAACAAAGAACAAAAAAAAACCTTGTCCTTGACAGGGGTTTCTTCATAGATGGCACCAACTGACCAGAATGAAAATCCTAGGACATTTAAACCATAAAGCTCTTCAGAGATTACAGAAACAACCTAAGTGTCCATCAATGGATGAATGAACAAAGAAAATATGATATAAATGTTATATATGTAACATGTATATATAATGTATATACTTAGTATGCTAAGTGAAATAGGTCAGACAGAAAAAGAAATACTGTATGATCTCACTTACATGTAGAATCCAAAAAACGAAAAACAAGGTTATAGATATTGTGAACAGACAGTGGTTGCTAGAGGCAAACTGGTGGGGAGAGGGGGGGTGCAAAATGGGTGAAGGGGTGTCAAAAGATAAAAACTTTCAGTTATAAAATAAATAAGCAATGGGGATGTATAACACAACACAGTGACTATAGTTAATAATACTGTATTGCTTATCTGTAAGTTACTAAAGAGTAGATCTTAAAAGTTCTCATGAAAAGAAAAAAATTTTGTAACTATTATGGATGCTAACTATACTTACTGTTAGTTTCACAAGATATATGTAAATACTGAATTATGTTGTACACCTGAAACTACATAATGTTAATTATACCTCAACTAAAAAAAATTTTTTTTCAAGTAAGTAAAATAATGCTGATATTTGGCCATGGGTCCTTCTTGGGAGAATTGCATTTGACTCAAATATATATATATGGGGAAGACTAAAAAGAAGCCTGCAGCTTCTACAACTAAAAACAGGAGCTCAAACAATATCCTTGTGCTCCCATCCCTCCTTCCACTTCTCAGCTCTGCTTCTCTTTGCCTTTGGCCTCATTGTCTCCTACAGCATAAAGCTTCCCAACGACTTCCAGCAGCTGCCACTTACATCATCCATACAGATTGCACCTCAGAGGAAGACTCTTCTGTCTTTCTTGATAGCTCCAAGAAAAAAGCTTCAGTTTGGATCATCTGAACCAATCACTGTGGCCAAAGAAATGCAATAGTCTGATTGTCAGACTTGGGGCTGGGATGAGCTAAGCCTCACCCAAACAATGCATAAAGGGGAAAACTAAGAAGTTTGTCATCAATAGTCAGGCTGGGTGAGGAAGAGGAGATAGATGAGGAATAGTATCTTTGATAAGGAAAAAGCAGCCAGGCTGAGTCCACCAGGCTGGGGGTATAGGAATTAGAAGAGAGCAGCCCCAGGCCTGAAAACTGGTCTCAGAGTTGAATGAAAAGATCACTGTGTTCCATGGCAGACTTAAGCGCCCCACACTAAGTTTGGCAGCTAGTCTCCCAAGTATCTAAAGTTGGGCCTAGAACAAAGCTGTGGACCACTAAGGGCAGCCACAGGGATACACCAAGCAGTCTCTCTAAGTTGACAAATGCAATCTCCTATTTTGCTTCAGATCCTGAGTCCTAACCACTATTTGCCATCACCTAAACCATTTGACTGCTTCTCAAAAATTTCCCTTGCCCAGCACATCTGAAGGAAATAACACACTTCTATCTGTAAAATGGTTATTGTATCAGTGATTTGGAAGGGAGAAGATGGTGAGATTTTTTTTTTTTTTGAGAGAGAGAGAAAGCATGTCCCAGGCTGCCGTGGTAGGGATGTAAGGATGCTGAGGAGAGGAAAGAGAGAATTAAAATTGCAAAATGCCCCCTAGGTGATTAGGCTACACCTAGTTAGGAAGGCATTCCTCCCTCTCCCTTATTGCAACTGAGAATATGATGCTAAATACAGAATATTAAACCTGTGTGTCATCTCCTGTGACACTACCTACCCACCTATTCAGGGCAATTGCCAACAAGGCAGCCACTCATAACATAATCCAAATCTCAGTATGTCCAACATATCCCATGGGGACACTTGCAAATACAATATTAAATTTCTTAACACTATACCTTCCCTCTGACCCAGTAAGTCCACTTCTGGGAATTAACTCTAAAAGAAATGGAAATAATCCATAAAGAAAGAGGTTTAGAGAAAAGATTTTCATTAAGGATTTATATATAATAATGAAAAAAATGAAATTGACTAAATTCCTAGGTAAATACAAGACGCACTGTAGCAAATATAGATTGAAGTTTATGTAGTGATTAACTGGAATAATTACGAAGAACTTTGAACTAACAGAAAAATTATTAGGTAGCAATATTAAGTGGAAAAATTAACAGATGGTATGATATCAATTATATAAAATATGCACTAAAAATGACTTGAAAACATACTGTGACCAACAGTTGCCCTTGTATGATGAGTTAATTTTTTATTTCTAATTTTCTATATTCTCTAAACTATTATTAGCATGATTGATTTTTAATGATAGTAAAATAAAACAAACTGATTGAAAGTGAACTTCATGTACACTAAAGCATTACAGTGAATATCTCTGGGTGAGTGGATTGTGCATTTGTGCTCTTCTTTTTATTTTCTGGTAATAAATATCCATTGTTTTTGAGAAAAGGGAAAAATAATAAAAGAAACATTTTTCAAATAAAAAAACAACAAAGAAATCCTTTAGACTCTATAAATCCAATAATTCATTGAAAGCATTTAGGATTTCCTTCTCTCACCCCTTTTGCAACCCAATTCTTTATAACTTAAAAATAACAGACCATTATCAGTTTTTGTCTCATAGAAAGTCATCCCTTACAACACTGTAGGCCACTGTAAGCCACAAACAGCAGAAGTCACATTCACTGAGCTATGCATTTGCAAAATGCATAAAGAATTTTAGAAGATTCCAGAAATAAGAACCTTCCATTAAGATCTCCCCATTCCCAGCCAGTGAGGTACAGTTTCTGTGGAAAGGACAAACCTTGGGTCACACAGTCCTGTCGTTTATACCACCAAGAAACAGGTAGATCTTCCTCTGCCTCTCCCTCCTCTACACAACTACCTAAGCCAGAGCCATGGTTGACCATCTCTCACCTGGATTATTGCCGTGTCCTCCTTACTTGTCTCAACACCTCCACTCTTTCCTCTCTCTAACCTTTTTTTCACAAAAAAGACAAAATGATTATTTAAAAATATAAATATGACCATTTCGCCCCCTGCTTAAACCTTTGATGACACTCTCATTCTATGGCAAATAAAATACATATTCCTATCCATAGTCTCAGAAATTCCATAGGATCAGAGTTGTCTTCTTTCCACCCTCACCCCGGGCAACGCTGATTCCTGACCTCACCAGCTTCCCTGCAGCCACCCTGGAGGCCTGCTTCCTTGAGTCTAACAACTTTTTCCCATGATACAATCTTTAAACCTGCTGTGGCCTCTGCTGGAAGAACTCTTTACCTTTTCTTTTCATGATTTCAGCTAAATGTCAGTTCCTTTGAAAGGCCTTTCTGACCACCCAATCTAAGCAGCTCTCCTTCTCCTGTCCCTGTCCCCAACATTCTCTATCATGGTACACAATGGTTTCCTTCATAGCACTTGTCACAATTTGTTATTATGCATTTCTACCTTTGTTTATTTGTTTACTGTCTGACATCCAGAGTATAAGCCCCATATCTGGTTTACTACCATTGTATTACTTCTCAGTGTGAGTCTAGAATAAAAATCTGGCATTTAGTAGTTCCTCCATGGGTATAAAAAAACAAATAAAACAAAACAAAACTTGCTGAATGAATGAACTTAATTCTACCCTTTATTTATTATGTGTTCTTGCATAGTTTACTTAACCTCTCTAGGACTCAGTTTCTTCATCTGTACAAAGAGAATACTAGTTAACCTATCTATGGATAAATGCTTGTAAAATATGTGGCATGCTAGCATCACAGAGCAGGCTCTCCTGAAATTATAGTGCTCATGATGAAGCTTACTATGGGCTGGGCAGTTAAATAGAGAAATCCCATTTTCATCTTGTGACTGAGAGGCAGAGCTTGTTCTTCTAATGGGTGGTGTTGTAAAAAAAGAAAGCAGTGTCAGACACAAAATAAATGCTTGATGAATGTCCGGTTGATGAATCAATTGTAAGCTAAAAGCTTTAAAATTCTAACCTTTTAAAGTTCACCATATGCATTGTTTACAACGTTAAAAGTTGAATACAATTTAAATGTGAACAGGAGAGTAAGTAAATAAGTCTGGTACATTCAACAATGGAATTGTGTCCTTACGTAGATTAGGATATAACAACTATTTTTTTACAGTTATAGATGAAATCACCAAGGCATAAAGAAATGAGGAACCTTGACAATAAACAAGTGAACTTACTTTAAGAAAACAGAAAGCACAATTTCGAACTGATATGCCCAGATTACCTGTGAACTACCTTTAGATTTACAAAGGGAGCTTGGGTAAAATGAGCATTATTCTAAGAATCAAGGCCTGGTTTCTCTCATCCTGGCTTGAGCATTAAGTAACTACTTGACCTTGAGTAGATCCCTGCCTCTCAGCCTCATTTTGTAAAATGAAAGGCTTAAACTAGATAATCCCTAAGGTTCTACTGATTCTAACATCGTAAGAGTTTAATACTTCATTTGCTATTCACAGTCCTCATTGTTACCATCATTAATTATGATGGTTTACCCACATTACTTAACCTCATGAAAAAAATCACTGATGCTCTATCTCATGGTGGAAGAACCCAACTGGGGTCTATAAATGTGGCAAATGAGGCATTACTCTGCCACCCTAATACTTTATAATCCAAAATTCATGTTTGCAATCTGGAGCATGAGCTCAAATGACTATGTACTTTAGAAACCCAAATTCAAAAATCTTAAATCTTCCATGTTGATACTCTACAGGATAGTAATTCAGCAAATAACTAACCAATTGTTACCAGTAACATTACAGGATCATCTTATTACCCCCAATGCAGTAACAATAACCAGGTACTCAAACCATGACTTGTAACTGGCAGTAGTATGGAGCGGTGCAAAGAATGCAGTTTCAGTGTCAACCAAGCTTGGGTTCAAAAAGCACTTCAACTCTTAATTGCTGTAAGATCTTAGAACAATCCCTTAACTCCATGAGCTTGTTTCCTGTAGAATGAGAATGCCTCCCGCAAAGGGCTAGTGGGATTATATTAAATGACATATTTGAGGCACCAGCCTTATTGTCTGGTATGCAATTTCCTTCCGTTAGTGAAAAATGGACTCTACTATGAGTTCCAATTGTGGAAGAGCATATAGAAGCTCAAAGTAATGGTGGCCCTTTCTCTGTCATAAGCCAACTCCAGAGCCCAGTGCCTGAGAAGTCAGCATTTCCTCATTCTAAATCTTAGTGTAGATTCATGGTTGGTTCACACCCAAGCTTCATTAAATGAAGAGCCATTCATCTTAACATCTCTGAGCACTTACTCTATTCCAGTCACTAATCTGACTACTGTGGGTTGAAATAGGAGTAAGATACATTCCTTTAATGAAGTTACAGGCCAGTGAGGGAACAATAAAAAAGAAAAAAACAAACCCCCCAAAATGTGGCATGATAGATGATATAAATGGAGGTATGAAGAGTACTCTGGGAGCATTAAATCCTGCCTGAGTATTTGGAAAAGCTTCATGGAAGAAGGGACATTAAACTATCTCTTTGAGGATAAATAGGAATTCACTACATACAGATAGCAATTCTATGAAAGAAATTGTATTCTCAAGGCCACAAAAGCTCTAGTGACTGAAATCGGGTGTGAGGTAGTGAAGAGTGACATGTAGAATGCTGGGAGGTAAAACTGTAAAGGTGTGAGTGTTGAAGCAGATTGTGTCTCTAAAACAGTTATTCTGGAAGTAGGGTATTTCCAGAATAGAAGCAGAAAGAACTATGTCAGTAATTCAGGCCATATTAAAGGTCTGAACTTAACCACTGACAATGGGAATGGAGAGGGAAAAATGGATTCAAGAATCATTTAAGAGATGGAGCAAAAAGGATTTCTACCTGACTGTTTTATGGTTGTCTATTTGCTTCTTTTGCTGAACTGAGCTGCTTAGGTTCAGGACCATATCTTAATCATCTTTGTCTCTCCTGTTATGGCACAGTATCTAACAGTGGTACATAGTAAATGGTAAGTAAATGTCCACTGAATGAATGGTGCAGGCTGAAAGAGAAGCAATTGTTGAGCATGGCTGAAGATTTTTTTAGTTCATATATTCACATAGTTGATTGAATTAAGAATAAAATGTAAGAGAAGAACAGCTTAGAGTAGAGAAAGGACTTGAGCCCAGTTTGGGACACCATAAGTATGGTAACAACCCAGTGGCAGTTGGATATCTAGGGCTGGGGTTCTAGAGAGAGGTATGGACTAGAAAACTGGTTTGGGAATTATACAAGAAGGAGATGCTCAAGGAATGGGGCAGAAAGATAAAATCTCCTGTGTGTGGATGGAAATTCGAGCTTCTCTTTACAGACTTCCCAAGCTCTCCTCTTTTTTTACTACCTACCTGTGCTCTTCCTCCTCCCCTCATCTGGGTACCAGCTCAGCTCTCCTTGGATGATGACAGACTCAAATTTCCCATGTGTAACTCAGGAGAAACAGCCCAGTTGATTCAGTAAGGCTTCTAAAATTCCCTCTTCTTGCTCATAATCCAGTCGTTACAAAGTCAAGATATGATAGAAGCTTGTATCCATCCTCTCCACCATTCCTCTCCATCCTTAGCATTCACACAATTTTCCAGTTAAGAAATTCACAAGGGGTACCAAAAGAAAAAGAACTAAGAAAGATTCACAGGACTAGAAATCATAACTTGTCCAGAAAAGCAAAATACATACTCTCAAAAGTCTTATACAAAGGCAGGAAAACTGATGTTTAATGGCAACAACAATAAAAGGGCAATAGATCTCCCTGGTAAATAAAAAATTAGCCTCTCACTTCAAGCATTCTCAGAGATCTCAACATTGATATAAAAAGTAAGACATATTTAACCTTGCCAATTATATTTCCCATGTGATTCTCCAGCTCATAAAAATTATATGACCTTACATTTAGCAGAGGCCATTTCATTCCAGCAAAAATCAAATTGCTTTAATAAATTTATTCCAGTGCACCTCAAACCATCTGTGGATAAAATGAAGGCTCCTGTGGCCAGGATTCTCACCTGGCCCTGGTTGGCTGGCTCACTACACAGGTGTGGGCAATGCATCGTTATTGACTCTATATAAAAAGCTCCACTCAGTGCTCTGGGCGACAACATGGTGGCACGGCTGCAGGAGAGCAGAACAGAAGCTGGAGTGGTGGCAGCGCCGAGGACAGAGGCCCAGAGGACGGCTGTGTGGGATGAATGTGCGGGCAGAGAGGCCCAGAGGCAGAGACCGGCTTGCTGCATACAGACTCGCTCTGAGTGAACGGGATTTTAGTGATTGAACTGCCACCGTGGAAATAAAGTTGGGTATAACCCTTTCACCCCAAGAACGTTCTACTGTCATTTCTTTGGTCACATTGAATACATAGTGAACTTGCCTGGGGCTGAAACCCATTGGCAAAACACCATCCCTATACATAGAAGGCATAGGGGGTTATCTCTATTTTTGTTGAACAAGCCTAGCCACAGAGTGGTCCAAGGTTGCATATCAAGTCAGGATAAGATTAATATCTTAAACTCAAATCAAAGGCTAGATTCAGTACTTTTGCCCACTAGGACAGACTGCCTTTTAGTCTTCCAGTGTTTCTAAGCAACTATCATCCCATAAAAGTCATCTTAAAAGAGTCTCTTGATTAGAAGAAAGAAAAAAAAAAACTTTTAAGAATCTTAAAGAAAGGGCATCTAAACATCTCCTGAATCCTAAAATCTAGAATAGGTTAAATACTTTTTTTAAAGCTACATAGCTAGTTAAGGAGTCAGAATTTGAATCCAGGTCTGTATGATTAAGTCCAGATTCTTTACCACTGTGCAAGGCCATCCGCAATGTCACAGAATTTCAGAAACTGAAGGAAACTTATTGACCATCCTTCTCGATCCTCTCTGGTGTCCATGAACAATCCTCCACCATCTCTGATACATAATGATCCAGCTTTTGCTTGAACACCCAGTGGTAGAAAATTTACTGAGAAGGCACCTAATGTTATTTTAGGGCAGCTGAAACTCACTTCCCTAAGCTTCTACCCACCTGTGAAAGTTCTAGATAACAATAGAGCAGTGGCCCCAGAGGACTTTAGAAAACACAAGGAAGGAAAGAAATAGCAACTCAAAGACTGCAAGTTTAATTTATGTCGTCAATATAATATGAAAACAGATGCAACCTTTCTAGCTTTATTTCTCTCTGATTTCATGGAGATACTAATCCAGCAACAGTTCAAAGAAGGTATTTTAATATGTAAGGATAGCTGAAAGCCTCAGGACCAGGAAGTAAACATCAGCCAGGTTCCTATGCTGTGAACAATTCACAAACCCTGAAGGAACATTCAGAGACAGGAGAAATGCCTCCCAGTAGTGGGAGTGGTAACAGCTTTCCAGTCACTTCCTGAAAAGAATGCATGTATACAGCATCCAAAGCTCCACAATTCACCAATTGGCAGTGGATGTTTTTTGAAAGCCATCTGGTTTAATTTGAAAGTTAACTGAAAGCTGCTGATGGGAGTATTAAGACTCTCTTGGGAGTCATAATTATAAGATCCACCTAAAACCCCACATTTCATTCTCCCCTTTTGCTCTTTCTTTAGAGTCATTAATGTGTCCATAATGGGGCTCAGAACAACACTGAGAGTGTGTAAATGTGTAGTAGCACATAACAGACCTAATAACACTGGGAATGGGAATTAAAATTAGTCTTTTTCCAGTTTGGGTTTGAGGGTCTTTGAAGAGTTTTACCTAAGAATAGAGTAATTGCTAGTATGTTAAAGCTAAATGGATTGCTTAATGGTTATAGAATTTCTGTTGAAGATAATAAAAAAGTTTTAGAAATACTTGTGATGCAATTGTGAATGCAGTTAATGCCACTGAACTATATACTTAAATGGTTAAATATGGTTAAAATGACAAATTTTATATTACATGTTTTACCACAACTAAAAAAATTAATAATGCAATTTATCAAAAACCATTGGATTGCACCCTTTAAGGGGGTGAATTATATATATATATATATAATATGTGAATTATATGTCAAAGCTGCTAAGAAGAAAAATGGAACCTCAGAAACTATTTAGTCCCAGAACCTCACTTTATAATTAAGGAAATAGAGGCCCAGAGAGAGGAAGGAAACATTTTCATATTAAAAAATAATTCATTTTAATTTACATTATGTGTATTTTACCACTATAAAAAAATACTTCATATTCTACTTTGTAACAGAGACTCATAGAAATCCACTGCATCTTAGTAAATCTTAGTGGATAAAATTGTAAAATATGACTGACTTGTTAAGATTTGCTTCATCCTCAGACTGCTAAAAGATGTCTTAAATAAAAAATAATTGAATAACTTCTCTTTAATAAGCTGTAAAAACCACTTGAATTCCAAGGTAAAGGAGAGAAATTGTAGTTCCCTAAGAGAAAAAAATATGTGCACTTAACACCGTAACAGGCACTCTCCTTTTGGGACAAAAGAACCCTGAGGCCTTTGGCCTTCAAGACTTTGTCAGTTGAGTGTCACTAGTCCCAAATGGTGTTTAACAAAAAGAGGCCAATCACTCGCCATGAACAACTTACAAATCAATGGTTAGTCAGAAAATAGATTATGAGCCAAATGAAGAGCTGAGAAAACTTCCTCAATAATTCAAATTTAGAAGAGAATCACATAGAAAGTTCAGCAAAAATTCCTGAGCTGTTTGACTATCCCAGTAATTCACAATAGTAGTGTCCCAGTATACTCAGGTATAGAAATTGGTAGGGAGATGCCTCACTGTTATTAAAAATTAAGATACCAATGTTTGAAAATCATTTTTTATTAAAAAAAATAAACAATTCCTATATAATCTGAATAAAGCTAAGTTCCCTCATGGCCCAGTCTCTACATAAAGTTGCATTCAACAATCTAATATAACAAAATGAAAGGGTGTATTTATCTTCACTCCCTTCCCAAACCCAAACAAATTGATATTAAATAAGTTAAAAGCTTTTTTTTTAAACACACAAGAATAAAGACAATGGGAAAGAATAAGGGTTAAAGAGAACACTGAATTCTTGGAGGATAAAAAGCAAATAGAAAAGCTTTTCCCTTAGTGATTTAACAAAAGGGGGAAGTTGCAAAGTTACCAAAGGGGATTTACCAAAGCAGATATTGATAACCTATGAACTGATTTTCCTAATATTTTTTTTCCCAGAAAAGCCTCAGGACTTGGAAACACCATGCATAGCAGTAGGGACTGGTTCTAAATCTATATGCAATTTCCACTTTCTCCTCTGATGTAGAAAGCTGCAAAAAAAAGGATTTCCTGCCCTTTTAAAAAAGCCAGAAAATCTTAATATATAACATTCTGGGGTACATCAAAGACTTGGGTCATAAAACAACTGAGTAATGAATTCCAAACAAACTACTCCACGGAGAAATAAGATACATCAGCTATTTGCTTTTGGCAGAAAATGGAAAAAAGTAATGGTTATTGCCATATAAGCAGGTATAAAAGAAATAAGCTAAAATGCTAATGAATTGTTAAAGGGCCAGTGAGGGGTAATGTCAGCTTGGAATAATAGCTAGAGTCCCCAGACACAAAGGTAGGTAGTTAGTATTCACTCACAATCTCTTCTTCATGGACCTCTACCAGCTTTTGTTAATGGACTCTATCATACTGAAAACTCTCATTTTTCAATTGTGGAAATTTTTCTTCTTTTATGTCTTTCATACTTTCCTTCCATCTATTTTTTTCTGTCTGCTTATCCTGGATGTCAGAATTCCTGGACCAATTCCCCAGTTTTATCAGTTTTCTGTTTTTCCACTTCTTTTTCTTCTTTTCCTTCCTATTCTCAAAAGAACTTTTCAAATTTTGTCTTTCATATTTTCTATTGAATTTTCAATTTCAGTCTGCAGGAAAGAGTTAACATAGCAAGCTTTCCGTTCTATGTCTAGGAAGTTTTGAGGAGGCTCCTGGGAACTTGGCCTCTGGGTATGTATCCCATACTATTAAGTGACAAGATTGTTTTGCATGCCTGGGTACTGAATTCTGTTCTACTGGCCTGCTTAGATTGTTTGTGCAAACAATGTGATTTAGGATGAACACCTGCTTTCCTTCTGAGACTCTAGAACTTTGGTAATTGTGCTGGTTGCTCAGGCAGGGTACTTGAATGACTAGTAATAAACACCCTGGACTCTGAGTTTTAAGAGGGGCTTACCTGGGCAAAAACACTGCATAAGTTCCTAAATTTCACTACTGAAGGTCAAACATGTTCTGTGTGACAACCCCACACTACCCAGAGGGAAAACTTCGGAAGCCTGCACTAGACTCCATCAGACCCTGCCTGATGTGTCTCTCTTGCTGACCTTGCTATATATCTTTTTGCTACAATAGCCTCTGAAGACTCAGTCCTTCTAGAGTATCACTGAATGTGTGGGTAGTCATGGAAACTCCCCAACTTTCAGCTACCATTTTATTTTTATTTCTGTGTATTCTGTTTTGTTTTCGGATTGTACCTCTTTTTAAAAAACATAGCACTCTGCTCTTGTTTAAGGGATGCAATATCTTCTCTTCTCTCTTGGATAATTTTAATTCTAAACTTTGTAAGTAATTCCCCATATATTGTCTTTTTTCCCCTCTGCTTGGTTTGGTCTCTCTCTTTAATGTTGGAGGTTTTCCTTAAATATTTGGTGACACTTGACTGTCCATTACATGGCTAATGATAGGGAACTAAAAGGCTAATAGAAGCTGTGTTTGCATGTATAAAAGTCTTGTTAAACGGTTGGCCTGACCGTAGGGCAAGCTGGCTTTCTTCACATGGGGTGTAAGTATACAGAAGCCTTTCACCTGAAAACACAAATCCATTTTAACTATATGGATTTACCATAACTTATTTAACTAACACCATATTTTGGACACTTAGGTTGTTTTCAGTTGTATGCTGTTATATGTATGTAGGGGTTAGCATACTTCATCAATGTCTGCACATCTGTCTGATGTTAATCTTAGGCATGGAAGTTCTGAGGAAGTGTAAGACAAGGTGTACTAATTTATACCTCACCGACAGTGGCCCCTTGAGCTGAATCATTCCTATAACATCATATGAACATCCTTTTTAAGCTTTTGTTCACTTGATAGAAGAATATTACATTTTATTTGTGTTTATATTTCTTTGATATTGAATACATTTCCACATGTTTATTGGTCACTTGTTTTTCTTTGTGACCTGCTTATTCTTGCTTATTTTTCTCTCAGGATGGTCACCTTATTTTATTCCATTGTTAACAGTTCTTTGTGTACTAATATATTAATTTCTAGTCTGAAAGATATGTTGTGAATTTTCCCCACTTTATCATTTGCCTTTTTATATGTTTATGGTACTTTTGGACAGTTATAATAGACTTTTCCTAATCAAATCTGTCCATCTTTCCTTCTATGGTCTCTGCCTGTGGTGTTTGGTGTTCATTCTTTAAAAAGGCCTTCACTCCCTCCCACCCTGCCACAATATTTACCAATATTTCCTTCTACTACTTTTATTTTTTATTTGTTTACATTTCAATATTTAATCCATCTGTATTTATTCTAGCATATGGTATGTTTATAAGTGTTCTCCAGAAAAGAGAACCAGTAGGATATATATATATATACATATAAATGTGTGTATAAATACATATGTACAGATATTTATATATATTTACATGTATATAAACATATTTATATATGTATATATTATAAATATATGCTTATATATGTATATATTTATGTATATATATATAGTATAAATACATGTAAATATATTTCTATACAGAGAGAGAAAGTGATTGATTTACTTTAAAGATTTGGTTCATGTGGTTGTGGAGGCTAGCAAGTCCAAAATCTGCAGAGCAGGCTGGCACCCAGAGACCCAGGGAAGAATTGATGTTGCAGCTTTAGTCCCATGGCTATATGCTGGCCAAATTTCCTCTTCCTCAGGGACTTCAGTCTTTTTCTCTTAAGGCCATCAATGAATTATATGAGATCCACCCATATTATGGAGGGTAATCTGCTTTACTCCAAAAGTCTATTGATTTAAATGTTAATGTCATCAAAAAATATCTTCACAGAGACATTTAGACTGGTGGTTGACCAAATATCTGGGTACTGTGGCCCTGACCAGTTGACACATAAAATTAGCCATCAGAGTGTGAGTCAGGGATCTAACTTTATCTTTGCCCTACTCTTCCTGAAAGTGGGCCCCAGAAAGCCCTGATCCTTCATATTCTCTTCTGTCATTCTGAGGGGCCTAAAAGAAGGTACTCAAGAAATTTTCTTCTTTCTCTGAGCCCAGCCTTCTCTTTTCTAGAGCCTGCATATGTCCTTCAGGCCCCTAAATCTCAAGTGACAAATAGAGAACAGTAGTGGGTGTGATCCAGTATCCTCCTGTTTCTAGAAGTGAGGAGCTTGGGCCATAGCAGAAAAAAGGCAAGCTCTGTCCTGATATGTTAGGGACCTTTGCCCATGACACTTCTCCTATATGAAGAAATAGCCACAAACAGGTTAAGTCTCTACTTATCTTTCTAATAGCCAGTGCTCTAGTCCTTGTTTCTCAACTACAAAGTAGGATACAACAGCTCTAAAGCTTCCTAGCCAGGGCATTGTGAGGACACAGTGAAAAGTTCTGCCTAAACATATGATATTATTATTATTAACAAGCCCTAGCCATTAAGTACTATGAGAGCTTCAGATGAAAGTTTCACAAACAGGCCAGGGTGTCATATAATAAGGGTTATAAGTGTCTGTTTTCCACTTGCTCTGTGATCAGAACAGAAGTCTTTATAAATACACTATTAATAAATTCAGATGCCCCTTTAAGGGTGATTAATCAGGACTGAGTTTCCTTCAGACTTTATGATCTCACTGAAAATTGATACCCTGGTTTGTCTGCTCCAGAACCCCAGGTTTTTGTTCCCATGGCTTGGCAAGAATTTGCATATGAGGCCAGTCCTAGCTCTGAGTGTGAAGGATCACCAATAGAGAATCATCTCTTGCATTTTGGAGGATGCTAAATGCCAATTCCTAATACATGGGGACCAGAATGGACTCAGGGATATTGGTAGCACACCAGGCAATTTTTCCAGGCAGGCAATTCAGCCAACCTGCAACAAACGCTGCCTGGTCTAGCTATTTACAACTGAATAATTGGCACAGAAATAAATGCCTGCTGACTTGCATTCGGTGCCCCTATTTGAATTTTAATTCTTTCATTATACCACAGGGCATCCTTTTCAAGGCCCAAATCGTCCCATAATAATTAGACTCCTCCTAAGATAGCAAAAAAGCTGAATTATTCTTCTTCATGCTTGGCTGATCTGGTTACATTTCAATAAGGTGGTACTTACTTTTTGAGTTAATTAGAAGAAAAGAGGTAAGATGCGTAAGGCTCAATCCCTTTTCAAAAGCATAAACAACAGTTCTAAAAATGCCTCCTGCTTTCTAGGTGGCATGGATGTGCCCTCTTGGGTGCCACAGGAGGGTAGCCTTGAAAAATTGGACATTGGTGTGTGCTTTCCAGTGAATCGAGGCTGTAACAGCCCTGGGAGGCCCTAAGCCCGTGCAGTGTGGTTTGTGTGTACTATGATGAAGGATTCTGTTGCTGCTTCAGTGCATTTATAAGCCCTTATTGAGACAGCAGGTGACTAGAAGGAAAGAGATTCTGTTCAGTGTATTTTTTTTAAATCTTTTGGAAAGCTGGATCTAAGGAGCTAGGCTACACAGAGTTATAATTGTGATTCTCAGCAGACTGACTCAATAACAAAGAGCCAGCATAAAGGGTTTTATACAAGCCATGTATTCATTCATTCATTTTTTATTCATTCATTCCTTTACTGAGTGCCTCTGCTATGTACCAGGCTCTGGGTAGGATCCAGTCCCCGTCCTCAATGAGCTGAAAGTGTCTTATGGGGAAAAGTTGGTGGGGATGGAGAGCAGAGGGCAGGAGAGAGAGACAAATAAGGAGGTTATTAACACAGTGTCATTATTACTAAAACAGTGGTTGATACAAGTACTAAAGTTCAGATGGGGAAGAATATATTAGGAAAGGTGCCAGAAAAGGTAGGAAGGAAAAGAAAGACTTTACAGAGGACAGAAAGATATAGCTGAGTCTTCAATATGAGTAGAAGCTTGTTAGGCAGATGAAGTAGGCAGCAAAGAAAGAAGAACACTCAAGTAAGATATAGGAACATGTACAAAATAAAGGGGGTGTAAAACAACATAGTATATGCAGGCTACTTATCATTTGGTATGGCTTAACATTGGGCGCATGGGGAATGGGGCAGCAAAAATGAAACTGAAGAGGTAGGCAGGTCTACAAGGACCTTCAGTTCCATGGAACATACATCCCTAAGGCAATGCGTCCAGTAGGGTATACCATGGAACTTGGTGTCACATGGCACAAATCATGGCTACCTATATCTATCCCCTCATTAAGGACTATGGACCAGGCAGATACCCCAAAGAGCCAAGAGTATGGCACATTCACTGTTTGAGCTGTTTAATATGCTAATAAAGTGTAGACAGGCCCAGGTCCAGGGCCAATGTCCTGCAGCAGCAGCCCCTGGGGACCTGCTTCCTTATCACTACCCACATTAATTGGTATCCACAGGATATATTTATGCAGCCACCACATCTTTCCACATCTTGCCTTCACCAATGTCACAAGAGATGTGACTTGCTGTCATCTGGATATTCTTTGTTCACTCCACATCCCTGCTCAGCCATTCTAATAGCCTTAATCAAAAAAGGAAATTAGATTACCCTGGCATGACTTGTTTTACTGAAACGCTACTGGCTTAGAGGGATTGCTGCTTAATTTGTAAGCACTTGTAAGTCATTAGTAGAATAATCTTTTATGGAATTTTGGATAGGATTGGTGCTAAAATCATGAATTCATAGTTGGTGGAAGAGGGGGAATATTAATTGCATTTCCTAAATATTGGGAAATTTGCCCATCCTTCGTCCAGTATTATCCTATTTTCTGTAAATCCTTCAGATTATCAATAGTGGTTCTATGGTCTGACCAGCATATCTCCCAATAGCCTGTACAGTGATGTGTTTAGTGCAGGAGACATGGACTCTTTTAGGACAGCTCTTACGTCATTTCTCTCCTCTAAGGGACTTTAGTGCCTTTTATCAGTTTGTCCCAGTCTTTTAGTCAGAATAATCTTACCCCTGACAGAGAAGAAAAAGAAAAATTGAAGCTACCCATAAATCTTTCTCGTTCTTTCTTTTGTTCTGTCTCTTGAACGGCTGTTACATGTTCTTGGTGACTGTAAATTTTTTAAATTTGGCTGGCTCAGAGCATTAACTCTCATAGTCCATACATTTTTTTTCAATGTTTAACATTCCCTAACATTCAAAGTGCATAGGACAAGTGCTTTCTAAAGAGACAAATGATAGTCCCTAAAGCCAAACATTTGAACTCAGTCTGAGTCACACAAGGGATTTAGTGCTTTCAGGAAATCTCTGAGACAATACATCATGAGGAATTCTATAGGGTTAAGGATCTTGCAAATCAACCTTGACAGGAGAGAGCCTTTGAACCCATCCACTTCTGCATAATTCCACACTTTTTAAATTGTCTCTTTTGCATTACTTGAGTAAAAAGATAGCTTTAGGGTTGAGAAGATAGATTTTTCTCTATGAACCTTGGTCTCTTAATTTATAGAATAAAGAATTCTGGTAAGATGACTTCTAAGATCTCTTCCAATTGGGAAGTTTTATAGCCCCAGAAAACTGAAGAGAAGAGAACTACAATCATGGAATGCCTATTATAGACTAGGCATTGTGCTAAACTCAACACCTATGACCTCACTTAACACAGACAATAATCTTATGATCTAACCCTATTTGGCAGGTAAGGAAACGGAAGTTCACAAGTATTATGTACCTTGTCCAAGGTCACAGAACCATTAATCCTAAATAAGGAGCAGGGCAAAAATTCAAATATTAATCCATCTACATCACTGATTCTCAACTGGGGTGATTCTGCCCCGCCCCCACCAAGGACATTTTGCAACATTTGGAGACATTTTTGGTGGCCACACCTAAGAGATTGTTCTGATGGAGAGAGGCCATAAATGCTGCTAAGTATCTCACAATGCACAGACAGCCCCCCAACAAGGGATTACCTGGCCCAAAATGTCAGTGTGCTGAGGCTGAGAAATTTAATCTAGATACCAGACCCAACTGATTGCAAATAATCTAAGTCACTTTTCAAACTCACAAATTATTAGTCACTACTACAAAATTTTCTATCTAAGGACCCCCAGCTACAGAGAAAAATAAACACATATCCTCAAAAGAGACATGGCAATTGAGCAAGTTTGAGAATTTTGCACCATAGTCGATAATATGCCCACAATTACATAATGGAAAACATAATTTTCAAAAGCTTTACCTCTCAAATTTTTGAGTAAAATCCTGGAAGACACACTATGCTTATCCTATGGCTTCATATACCCACTGACTCACCACTCATACCATGAGTGTAGAAGTTCCACCTTGAAAAGTTGGTAAGAGGAAATAAATTGTCTATTGGAAAACTACCTATCCCCTAAAGGTCTTTAACAGCAAATTATACCTCTGAATGTAAAGTCCTATAAAAGAAAGAAGAGAGAAATGAGTGTAATATGAAGAAAGACCTTAAAATCATCTACTTTGGCCATTTCATTTTAGAAATAAAGAAACTGAAACCCAGAGAGGTCAAATGACTTACAAAAACACACAGCAAGTAATGGGCAGGTCCAAAGACCACAGAGCACTCAACACTAATTTAAAAATTATTTCTTGAGCAAGTAAACAAATCAACCCAGACCAGAAGCCTGATGTCCTGATGCACAGTCCACTATGGCAGACCCTGTCTGTTGCCTACCCAACAGCCGCTTGCACACACCCTCTCCCTTGATGCAGATCCCAGATTTTGTTCAGGGAGTAGGCAGATAGAAAAGTATTCAGAAAAGGTAGGACTTATCCTTCTCCAGGTGATGAATCATCTAAGCCAAGCATGGAAATCTCATTCCTATTTGTCAGTGGATGGTTTAGGGGAAGACCCCATAACACAGGGCTGGTGAGGCATTAAAAGTGAGTGCCTATAACTTGGTCACTGGGATAGTAGAACAGCATGGTGATACAGCCAATGATTCTGTAACATCTTCCCATGTTGACAGCTATAACTGCGTTACTGGGGGTAAGGGTTTAATAATATGGGTAACTGTTGAACCACTGTGTTGTATATTTGAAGCCAGTGTAAGATTGTATAACAAAAATGCTTCAATAAAAAAAAAATTGAGTGCCTTCATGGAAGGGAAGCGATATTTTGCTGTCACAGCCAACCTCCCAATTTGAAAGCAGCCTTGAGAGGACACAATGCCTGCAGCTATCTAGAGCAGCCATTTTGTCAGCCTGAAGCCAAAAATCCAATTCTCTGTGGATGCAGAATAGAAAGATACAAAAGACTGGGCGTGTGATAATGTGGAGCTATGAAACCAGACTTGGAACTGCTTACCTCCTCCTGTCTTCTTAATACATGACATAACAAGTATCTGTAAGATTTAAGGCACTGCTAATTGGGGTTTCTGCTGTTTATAGCCCAACCACAACCTAATCAGCACAGACTGATTAGGCTCCTGGTACCTGCCACCTGATAATGGAGTGATTTCAAGGATGTCTTCTTGATCCATTTAAACTTTACAATTTCAGTTCAGATGTTTTCTCCCAACTCTCCCTAGGGAGACTTCTCCATTTGCTGAGGGTACAATAGAGGAAATCAGGTATGGGATTCAGCTTGGATTGGATGAACTGTAAGGCTGCACAAATAAGGAGCTTCTCTAATGCCAAGATAGCTGAGGGTAGTTATTAAGAGTATCAGATTTGGAGTCAGGCTGTCAGGGTTCAAACAACTGCTTAGATCCTTACTAACTGTGTGATCTTGGGATATTTCAGCTTCTGTTTCCTCATTGGTAAATTGGGATAATTTGTACAAGAAGTAAATGAAGTATCTATCTAAGGAACTTAGGTGAGTGCCTGGCACAAAGTAAAGGCTTACTATGTATTTGTAATAATGATTGTGCTGCCATTACGTAACCTTTACTTTGAGGTAACTAGTAACCTATTTTAAATGGAAGGAGGAGGTTTCTGTTGCTTGCAGCCAAACTACCAAGAAAAAGTTGTGTATCACTCAGGGATTTTAATTGTAAACAAAACCATCTGACCTAGTTTAAGCAGAAAAGAGTTTCATTAACAGTTATTAAGAAATTCACAGAATGCCTGGAAAGGCTAAAGGAATAACCCTCAAATCACACAACAGAGCTGCCCCAGGGAGATGTAAGTGCTACACTACTGGGCAAAGACACCAAGCTCATCTCATCAACAGGCAGGGTGTGGAGGTCATCTCTAACACCTCTGCCTCCAAACCCCACCAGGAACCACATCCACCTATGACCACCCTCATCAAGGTGGATCTTATGGCACCCCTTCTTTGTGTTATATGGCTCCCCCAAAATTCTGATATCTCTGATTAGTAGAGTTGGATTCCTGTGTCTGGATCTTGGCTGCAAAGAAGGCTGGGAAGGCAAATTTCCCTTGAATTGGCATGGCCCTAAAAGGTGGAGAATTCTCCAAACACAGTACTTAATTTAAGGATGACTAGACTTTTAAAGAATAAATTTAAGTATCACCCTTATGTTGTCAGGAAGTAGGGGGAAGAGAAATGCAGTTTGGGAGCTCCACTATTTACTCAGGTACCTGAGCAAGAAACCTCACTGCCACCTGGTCCTACTAGTTTTACTCTTGAACTCTCTTTTGTTTGATCCCTCTCTCCAGCTCCACTGCCTTGCTTTAGGCCTTATCAGTTCACACCTGGATTGCTGAAAACAACCCCTAATTGGTTTCCCTACTTCTAGCTGATTCCTCACATTGCTCCAAGAATGATGTTTGTGAAACACATGTCTGACCATGTCACTCCCATACTTAAAGAGTTTAATGGTTCCCATTTCTCACAGGATAGTGGAAAATCCCTCACTACCTGAACCTGCCCATCTTTCCAACTGCATCTCCTGCCACATCCCTACATACACCCTAGTGTAGAGAACACATACTCTAGTCACAGGAACTTTCCAGAATCCATTATGATGTTTCTTGTTCACATGGCTTTCTTTTTGTTTCTTTTGACTGGTGTTCTGCCTCATCTCTACCCATGAAATCCTCCTTTTCACTTATGACCAGGAAATCTTTATGTAACTGTAGCATTTTGCATATGCAAGTGTCTTATAACATCCATCTGGCAGTGTGCTTCTGGCTTGATTCCATGGATTTTTCTTCTCCAGTTCACAAGCATATTATAGCACAAGTCTGATTTCAGCACTCACTACCTGGGTGACTGGATGATGGTTGGAGTACATAACCAAATAGGTAGTAACTTAGATTTGACCTGACTTCCCTTCACAGAGTATTCTAGGTTTGTTTTTTGTTTTTATTTGTAGGGGAGATTAATTGTAATACATGCATTTAATTTGCTAGGTTTGATGTTACATGAATCAAATGGCCCATTAGAGATAGGTGATTGGTAGATCCATAGATAAATAAAATATAACCTTTCAGAATATTCCAGTTTTAAGATAGAGGCTTTTGAAATTTGACTTCTTTCAAACTAATCTTTTCACGTAAACATATAATACATAACCTTAACATTTTTAAAAAGCTGTTATGTTGACTGATATTTTTAGTACTTCATTCCATCAGCAGCTGGAGATGTGACCATTATAGGAAGCACATACCTAAGAAGCCCTGTAAAGTGCTTCTGAGAGAAAAAACTTCTCCTGGGTTTTGCAGGGTTAGGACAACTTGAATTAAGACTGTGTTTGCCTTAATGCTCAGGACTCATAAGATCAGTGATTTTTGCCTGTTTTGTTCAAAGATGTATCCCAAGTGCTTAGAATAGTGCCTGGTACATAGTAGGCCCTCAATAAGTATTTGTTGAGTGAGTGAGTGGATAAAGGGCTAGCATTCATGATTGAGACTTTCTCTAAATTCATTGAACTTAACATATGTACTGAATTCACAGAGAGAATTTCAAAGATTTTGTTCCAATGAGGAACTAAAGAACGATGTGGGTTGTTTTAGTAGTTCTGCTGGTCAGGGAAGGCCTTTCTATGGAGGGTATATATGAGCAGAGACCTGAATGACGTGAGGGAAGGAGCCACAAGCGTCTGGAAGAAGAGTGCCCAGCTTCCCCTGCCACCCAGCCACTGCCCTAGCAGCTAAGTTATTAAGACATAAAAGTGCATCTTCTCACTTCTGCAGATCCCCCTGGAGATTTGCTTGCATTGCTAATATAATTCAGGTATCAGTTGAGGGATCAATTCCCTCCAGTCCACTCACACACACACACCCTGCTGCCTATGGTGACTTGATGGGCTCCCAGACTGCAGGACATCTGCTCCTCCCCCATCCCTGTCAGCTGCAGGAGAAACTGCCACCCCTGAGCTCTGTGCCAGCAGCAGCTGGGCATCTTTTCAGCACTTCCTCTCCTCACTGCTGACTGGCAGCTGGTGACTTGTGGTCTCCCCACAGAGAGGTAGGCTGGAGCACCTGAGCAGGGCGAAGAGGGCACAAGAGGCACTCCGAGGAATTCTGAGCTACTAAATGGCTGTGTGACCCCAGGCAATTCAGTTACTCTCTCTGAGTCTTAGATTCTCTATCTACAATTTGGTGAGGATGGAAAATACTTCAGATGTGTTTTAAGGACTTCACATAATGCATGTGGAAGTGATTCTATAAAGTGTAAAATTCTGTAAGAGGAATGGAGTGAACTACATGTGAACTCCACACACCACCATCTCCTTTCAGGGAAGATCTAGGGGTCATAAAGATTATTTTTGTGGAAGTTTCAATCCATCTTGTTCAACTCAAGAGTCCCTTTATAGTGAAAATAAGTCCAGGAGGAAGATAATATACCATTAGTACAATAATGTCAAGGTTAATAATGCACAACATGTAGGGTCAAAGTCACTTTAACTGGCAGAATTTCATGCTATGCTGGACATAAAATTTCTGATCTTCATAAGAAAATAATTCTTGTATAGAAAATAATTTGCCTTAAGATTAATCAGGAGGAAAGTGGGCTTAGTCATTAATGACAGAGAGAAATCAAACTGAAGTCCAGGTCTCATGTTCGTCCATACACCCCTAGGAAGCCTAGTCTGTCATCCACCCATGCTACTCCCTTTGGAATTAGCAGGAGCCTGGGCAGAGAAAACCTCTGTTCACATCCAGCTGCAGCCTGCAGTGCAGAGTCTGCAAGACACTAGGGACAAGTATTGGGACTGTCAGGTGGGGAGGAATAGTGTTCAGAAGGAGGAGATATACCTTGGTCTTAAAAAGGGAGTTGTGAGAGGAGGACAAATAAAGGTTGAGGACAAAATTAGGGGAGCAAGAGAACATTCTGGTGGGACCTCCTTCAAATGCTTCAACAGTGAAACATGTCCCCACACCATGATGCAATTCAAGGGATGACAGCATGAGTCCCAAATCTCCATCCTGATACTCCGCAGGGATTTCTATACCCTTTCATAACAGAACAACTCAAACCTCCAGTAGAAGGCAGTGAAGACTCCATTGTAGGGAGTGGCTTTACCTATACCTAATATCCTGGCAGAAACTCCCGTACTAAACTTGGGGATTTCCGTGCAGACAGAATTAAGGAGCAGCGAATGCTAGTCCCATCCAGGAGACACTGATGAGTCTCCTTAGTCCCTGGTTTGGTGAAAGACACTCACAGTGGGACAGACAGAAGGGTCCTCTCTCAACCTTTCTACCCAGGTGGCAGTAGGGGTCCAAGGGGAGTACTAGGGGGGAGAGGGAACAAAGAGAGGCTCCCTGACACCCTGGCTATCTCCACTCCACTAGAGGCCTCAACCCCCCACCCCCACCCCGCCTAGCTGCCTGCCATCCTGGGTGCCAGTGAGGGCTCAAGCACTGGAGATGATCAGTGTGGCCAGAGGAAACCCACAGGGTGACCGCTAGTAACCCAGCTGCACATGATGGTGGCCAGCTGCCAGTCAGCTCCCTCTGGGAGGCTTCCAGCTGGTAGCAGCTCTAAAGCCAGAAAAGCAGTGGCTGGCTCCTGGGCTGTCCAAATGGGATGGTAAGTCCAGGGTCTACACAACAAACTGGCTGTAACAAGCCACCTAGATAACAAGTGAGGTTCAAACGGGACTTCCTGAAGGCACTCAGTTTTCAGCCAGCTGATGTGTCTAGACTAGAAAAAACAGAACATGCAAAGCTTTCTTACACCTACATGAAGCAAACGGAACAATTCACAAAACAGTTTTCATTCCATTATGTTGGCCTTATGTTATATCATTTCACCTGACTAAAAACCCAGAGGAGGGTTCTGTTGACTCTGACCCTGGGCATGCCAATCCGCCTCTCTGTACCTCAGTTACTATCTAAAATGAAGAAATTAAAAGTGCAAGGTCACTTTCCAGTTATGTGTCTTTGGCAATGTATTTAACTTAATTGTACTTAAATTTTCTCATTTGTCAAATGGGATTAAAAATAGGACCAACCTAATGGGAAAAGTAAAAAAGTTAATTCAGTTAATAAGTTAAATAAGTTAAAGCAAGCACTGACTACATTGAAAGTGCTCAGTAATTGTTAGCAACTATTATTATTTCTGCTATTACTAATCATAGGATTGTTACAAGGATTAATAAAATAATAGCAGCTGGCATTTGTTGCACATTGGCCATGTTTATGGCACTGGGCTCGGGCTTTTACAGGGATTACCTTGTGGATAATGTTGACTGCATGTTGAGTGTAGTACCTAACACATAGGGAGCCCCCAATAAATGGCAGTGATTATCATAATTCACCCTCTCCCCCATTCTACAGAGGAGGAAACTGCTCAGAGGTTTAATCACTTGCCCAGAGTTACAAAGCTAGTAAGTAGGAGCACTTTGACTTGAATCCAGGTCTTCTGCGAAATGGATCTTCATGATTCTACAAATTTCACCTCCTCCTTCTACCCAGTCCTCAACATTGTTCTGTAGCTAACACTGGCTTTCCTTCAAAAAAGCTGCCGAAGCTTTTTCAGCTGGAAGGCACCTGGGCTGCTCGGCACACAGCTGCTATCAGTGCCTGCACTGGGAAGGGCTGGCTTGCCTCCTGATGGCTTTTCCCCTTCGGCAGCTAGGAGCCAGGCTCCAGCAGGAACAGATGCATGCAAAGGAATAAGAAGAAGTCATGGACATTTCCAGGAAGCAGACCTGACCCCAACTTCAGCTATGTCCTTCTGCCCAAATGTCCTTCTGCTGAGATTCTGTGGTACAACTTACCAGAAAAGAGCTCAGAGTCCTTCCTAAATTGAGTGAAACCAGTCCACAGCCAGCAGCAGCCAGCAAGAAACAACAGATATTTGCCTGCACTTATGGCTCAAAGGCAATGTTTCACTGAAGACATGACTTCTGGACTGTGAGCAAGTAATTTGCCTCTCTAGGTCACAGCTTCCTCATCTATAGTATTGGAATACTAAGACCCATCTAGGGAGTTGCTGTAAGGACCAAATAAGAGAATGGGTGTCAGAGCATAGGGCCTGGTGTGCAGTAACACAAACAGGAGGGGAGTTAGCCCACCATACATACTCCACAAATGCTCACTGAACAGCAGAAATCTTACAACCTAGAGTACCAAGGTGGCACACAATAAAGAGAGTATGAACACTGTGGGGTGGAGAATATGGAGATGTGAGACCTTGACTTCCACTAAAGAATAATAGCATTTGCCAGATGCAGGTGGCTCTGACCTGGAGAAGGACACTTTCCTGAGGCTTTATAAAACCCCACTCACCACAGAAGGTAGAGAAGATATGCGGCAGAAGGCACAAGATGGCAGCCATGGGGAGATGTGAGCAGTGAGATGATAAGGAAGCAATGGAGCTGTCTTTACATTTGATACCCAAGTATTCATAGCATGAGCTGGCCCTTGTCAAGGAATACGCATGCATTGAGAAAAACCCAGGAGCAGTAAAATTCTAAGGTTTCCATGTATCTGCTCATGAGGGCCAATTGTTATAAGTTTTCAGAACTTCTGTAAACTAGTTGTTAATAATTATTAAAAGTTATATCATTACAGTAATATAAATTATATTAAAGGCAATGAAAATACTCAAAACTCATCACTTCTCATTTTTTACTACATTTTACTACTATCTATGGTATTGAGGTTATTTACATCAATAATAGTTATAAGAAGGAAATACTATGTCATAGTGCACTACTCACATCTCTTCCCAAGTCCACCACATTTTAACTTTAAATTGGCTACGGATATTTATACCACAGAAATGGGAAAACTTCCAATCATGATCCTCTTCTGCTCTGGGGAACTAGTTGTTAGCATTTACCAGTACACCACTAACAAAAGAGCCTCCCACTGCTCCAATGCTTCTGAAGAAATAAGAATCTGTGGGACTTTGAGTAGTGTTGTGTTTAATGCTTAGGTTGTATTTTCTCTGTTAATTAAATCTCTTTCCACAAGTTTGTATTAAGAGTGTATACAAGGCATTTCATGAGGCTAATAGTCCCAGGAGTACTGAAAAGGCACATTTCTATAATGACTCATACGATAAGGGAAGGCTTCATAAAGTGTGCTATCGGAATGAAGTTACACACAAAGATACCAAAAACAGAAAATAATAGCCCTTTGTTGTCCTCCTTAACCTTCAGAACATTCCTGTAAGTGTTCATCTCAACAGTTGTTCCATACTGACCACACACAAGGCATTAGGCCAGGGGAAGAAAAAGGAATACACATAGTCCTATTTTGGGGAAACTTGCAGCATTGTGAAGGCAGCATTCTCTGTCACTATCACCCTGAGGCCTACACGACGTTCCTATTTTAAATTATAGCTCTTTGCCCCCAGCACTCCTAAAACCCCCTACTCTTTTTCCCCCATAAAACTTGTCACTTTCTAATATACTATATAATTTATTTCTTTTTCACAGTTGAATTTATTTCTTTTACCTCTAGCATGTATGTCCACAAGGGCAAGGATTTTGGTTGGTTTGTTCCAGTGCCTTGCACACATTAGGCCACAAAGAAATACTTCTTGATATTTATACCTAATATACTAAAAAGCACACTGAATCAAATTATAATTTCTGCTCTAACACTTAACTATGTGACTTTGGGAAAGTCACTGTAGCTCTCTGAGTTTCAGGTCTTCATATGTAAACTACAGGATTCAGACAAGGCTACCTCCAAATTAGATGATGAAAATCTGAAAATTCAATGAAACTCTACTAGACATGCCAATCAAGGCATGTCTGCTACATCCATAGCCACTTCTACAGGGAACTGTTTTTCTGCAGCCCCTAGCTCCAGGAGCCATGCTGTAAGCTCCACCATGTAGCTATCTGGCTTCCTTCAACCCCTCAAGTATTCCCTCCTGCCATACCGGCACAAGCATTTGACCCCAAAGTAAACAGAGGCTTATTATGTGGCCCAGGAAAGAGAGCTGCCCAGGTAAGGAAGACTGGACCAACCCAATTCCACTCTTAAGAATTTAAATTGGTAAATATAGATAGACTCAAGCGGTATACAGAAGATTAAAGGTCACAAGTTTTAGAGAAGCTAGAAAGGCCACTGTTAGCCACCAAGTTAGAAATCAGCAAAAACCATGAGGTAGAGAAAACACACTGTATACAGAGAAGATGTCAGTTTTTAGGAAGAACAGAAGTAGGCAGATACCGAGGGGTAGACTAAGAGACAATATGTATGGCATTTCTTGGGGAGCACTTAAAAGAATATCCTGGGAGATTATCAACATGGTGGTGTGAGTAGGGTGGTGGAAATCTCCTCCCAAAACCATATATATTTTGAAAATACAGCAACTACAACTATTCCTAAAAGAGTGACCAGAAAATACAGTACACCAGCCAGGCTATATCTACACCTGCAAGAACTCAACATCTCATGAAAAGGGTAAGATACAAAGCCGTGACCTGGCAAACCCGAGCACTCCCCCCACCCCAGCTCACAGGCGGGAGGAAAAGAATCAGAGTGGGGAGGGAGTGGAAGCACAGGACTGCTAAATAACCAGCCCTAGTAATCTGCACTGGGAGCACAGACACACATTGCATGGTGTACTGGATATTAAAGGAACGGAAAAGCAAAATCCGAGACTAAGATTGCAAACAGGCTCCCACAGCTGGCTGCCCTGGGACAAATGAAAAGTGGGCACTTTGAAAGTCTTAAAGGGAAAAGGGTTTAACAGGTGGACAAAATCGTCCTGGCACTCTCAGCCCAGCAGGCTGGGATCTTTAAGGAACTTCAGGTGCCCTAACTCCCTGGGTGGCAATGCAGCACTGATGCCCCTCATTGTGATAAGCAGCCTGCCTGTTCATTCCCCCCCGCTGGCACTACAAGCGAACTGGCTGAACCACCATTGCTCCAGAGCAACTGGGAGCAGCTCCACACACAGCAACCACACAGAGGCTTCTAACAGTGCACGGCTAACTGGGCCAGACTCAGAGGCTGCCCCCTACCCACAGTCGACCAACATAGACAGCAGAGACTGGCGCAGAGTCCAGAAGGCACAAAGGGGCTTTATTCTCGCGGAGAACACGCGCTGCTCGCCTGCAATCCCTGCCACTGCCATACGCCATCCCAAGGGTGACTCCGCCCATGGCAGCTCAGGGGATTAACCCAGAAGCTGCCCACTGCACATAGCCAACTGGCACAGGCAGAGGAAGCTGGCGCTAAGTCCGGAAAGCATGTAGGGGCGTTGGTCTCCCGGAGAACATGCACTGATCACCGACATACAACACCAATGCCCTAGGCCATCCTGAGGGTCGCCCTGCACACAGCAGCTCAGGGGATCAACCCAAAGGCTGCTCCCTGTGTGCAGTTGCCCAGCAGAGGCAGAGGAGACCAGCACGGAGTCCCGAAAGCACGAACGGGCACCTTTCTCGCAGGAGAACACACGACGATTGCCTGCAAACCCCCCCAGTGCCCTAGGCCATCCAGAGGACCACCCCATCCACAGCAGCTCAGGAGAATAACACAGAGGCTGCTCCCTCTGTGCAGTTGACCGGCACAGGCAGGGGAGATGGGCAAGGCGACCACCAAGCAGGAAGGGACTTTGTTCTACCAGCTGACACATGCAACACTCACAGGCTCTCACTTCCATTGCCATGAAAAGGCAGAAGAACCTTGTTCAGTCCAAAATCCCTCAAACACCAGAGAGAGGGCCTGGTGACACCGAAATAAAAAATCTTAATGAAAAAGAATTCAAAATAAAAGTCATGAGCATGCTGATGGAGCTACAGAGAAATATTCAAGAGCTAAGGGATGAATTCTGGAGGGAGATAAAAGAAATGAAACAATGGAAGGATTTAAGAACAGATTGGATGAGGTGCAAGAGACTGTTAATGATATAGAAATCAGAGAATAGGAAATACAAAGAAGCTGAGACAGAGAGAGATAAAAGGATGTTTAGGAATGAAATAATATTAAGAGAACTGTGTGATCCAAATGGAACAATATTTGCATTATAGGGGTACCAGAAGAAGAAGAGAGACAAAAGGGTATAGAAAATGTCTTTGAAGAAATAATTGATAAAATCTTCCCCAATGTGGGGAAGGAAATAGTCTCTCAGACAATGGAAGTCCACAGATCTCCCAACACAAGGGACCCAAGGAGGACAACACCAAGACATACAATAATTAAAATGGCAAAGATCAAAGACAAGGACAGAGTATTAAAAGCAGCCAGAGAGAGAGAAAAGATCACCTACAAAGGAAAACCCATGAGGCTATCATCAGACATCTCAGCAGAAAACTTACAGGCCAGAAGAGAATGGCATGATGTATTCAATGCAATGAAAGTGAAGGGCCTCGAACCAAGAATACTGTATCCACCAAGATTATCGTTTAACTTTGAAGGATGGATTAAACAATTCCCAGAGAAGCAACAGTTGAGGGAATTTACCTCCCACAAACCACCTCTACACTGTATTTTTTTTTTTGGTATCATTAATGTACAATTACATGAGCAACATTATGTCTCCTAGAACTCCCCGTATTATCAAGTCCCCTGCAAATACCACATTACAGTCACTATCCATCAGCGTAGTAAGATGCTATAGAATCACTACTTGTCTTCTCTGTGCTATACTACCTTCCCCATGTTCCTCCTGACTACTTTATGTGTGCTAATCGTTATGACACTTTTCCCCCAACAAGTCAGCAGAAAGAGGGACATAATAAAGATCAGAGAAGAGATAAATAAAATTGAGAAGAATAAAACAATAGAAAAAAAATCAATGAAACCAAGAGCTGCTTCTTTGAGAAAATAAACAAAATAGATAAATCCCTAGCCAGACATATCAAGAGAAAAGGAGAATCTACACACATAAAAAGAATCAGAAATGGGAAAGGAAAAATCACCTCAAACACCACAGAAATACAAAGAATTATTAGAGAATACTTTGAAAATCCACATGCTAACAAACTGGATAACCTAGAAGAAATGGACAACTTTCTAGAAAAATACAACCTTCCAAGACTGACCCAGGAAGAAACAGAAAATCTAAAAAGACCAATTACCAGCAATGAAGAAAACCCCTGCATGAGATGAATTCATCACTGAATTTTATCAGACATTTAGAGAAGACATAGTACCCATTCTCCTAAAAGTCTTCCAAAAAATAGAAGAGGAGGGAATACTCCCAAACTCATTCCATGAAGCCACCATCACTCTAACACCAAAACCAGGCAAAGACACCACAAAAAAAGAAAACTACAGACCAGTATCCCTGATGAACATAGATGCAAAAATACTCAACAAAATATTAGCAAACCGAATTTAAAAATACATGAAGAGGATCATAAACCATGATCAAGTGGACTTCATCTCAGGATGAAGGATGGCACAACATTTGAAAATCCATCAACATCATCCACCACATGAACAAAAAGAAGGACAAAAAACATATGATCATCACCACAGATGCTGTAAAATATTCGACAAAATTCAACATCCATTCATGATAAAAACTCTCAACAAAATGGGTATAGAGGGCAAGTACCTCAACATAATAAAGGCCATAAATGACAAACCCACAGCCAACATTATATTTAACAGAGAGAAGCTGAAAGCTTTTCCCCTAAGATCAGGAACAAGATAAGGATGCCCACAGTCACCGCTCTTATTCAACATAGTACTGGAGGTCCTAGCCATGGAAATTAGACAACAGAAAGAAATAAAAGGCATCCAGATTGGTAAGGAAGAAGTCAAGCTGTCCCTCTTTGCAGATGACATGATATTGTACATAAAAAACCCTAAAGAATCCACTCCAAAACTACTAGATCTAATATCTGAATTCAGCAAAGTCACGGGATACAAAATTAATACACAGAAATACGTTGCATTCCTATACACTAATGATGAACTAGCAGAAAGAGAAATCAGGAAAACAATTCCATTCACAACTGCATCAAAAAGAATAAAGTACCTAAGAATAAACCCAACCAAGGAAGTGAAAGACTTACACTCTGAAAACTACAAGACACTCATGAGAGAAATTAAAGAAGAAACCAATAAATGTAAACACATTCTGTGCTCATGGACAGGAAGAATTAATATTGTCAAAATAGCCATCCTGCCTAAAGCAATCTACAGATTCAATGGAATCCCTATCAAAATACCAACAGCATTCTTCAATGAACTAGAGCAAATAGTTCAAAAATTCATATGGAACCACAAAAGACCCCAAATAACCAAAGCAATTCTGAGAAGGAAGAATAAAGCAGGGAGAATTATACTCTCTGACTTAAAGCTCTACTACAAAGCCACAGTAATCAAGACAATTTGGTACTGGCACAAGAACTGACTCACAGACCAATGGAACAGACTACAGAGCCCAGATGTAAACCCAAGTGTATATGGTCTATTAATATACGATAAAGGAGCCATGGATATACAATGGGGAAATAGCCTCTTCAACAGCTGGTGTTGGCTGGACAGCTACATATAAGAGAATGAAACTGGATCATTGTCTAACCCCATACACAAAAGTAAACTCAAAGTGGATCAAAGACCTGAATGTAGGTCATGAAACCGTAAAACTCTGAGGAAAAACACATGCAAAAATCTCTTGGACATAAACATGAGCAACTTCTTCATGAACATATCCCCCGGCAAGGGAAACAAAACAAAAATGAACAAGTGGGATTATAACAACATAAAAAGCTTCTCTATAGAAAAGGACACCATCAGTAGAACAAAAAGACATCCTACAGTATGGGAGAATATATTCATAAATGACATATCCGATAAGGGATTGACATCCAAAATATATAAAGAGATCACACACCTCAATGAACAAAAAGCAAAAAAGCCAATTAAAAAATGGGCAGAGTTGCTGAACAGACACTTCTCCAAAGAAGAAATTCAGATGGCCAACAGGCACATGAAAAGCCGCTCCACATTCCTAATCATCAGAGAAATGCAAATTAAAACCACAATAAGATATTACCTCACACCAGTTAGGATGGCTGACATCCAAAAGACAAACAACAATTGTTGGCAAGGATGTGGAGAAAGGGGAACCCTCCTACACTGTTGGTGGGAATATAAACTAGTTCAACCATTGTGGAAGGCAGTATGGAGGTTCCTCAAAAAACTCAAAATAGAAATACCATTTGACCCAGGAATTCCACTCCTAGGAATTTACCCTAAGAATGTAGCAGCCCAGTTTCAAAAAGACATATGCACCCCTATATTTATGGCAGCATTATTTACAATAGCCAAGAAATGGAAGCAACCTAAGTGTCCATCAGTAGATGAATGGATAAAGAAGAGTGGTACATATACACAATGGAATATTATTCAGCCATAAGAAGAAAACAAATCCTACCATTTGCAACAACATGGATGGAACTGGAGGGTATTATGCTCAGTGAAATAAGCCAGGCAGAGAAAGACAAGTATCAAATGATTTCACTCATCTGTCAAGTATAAGAACAAAGGAAAAACTGAAGGAACAAAACAGCAGCAGACTCACAGAACCCAAGAATGGACTAACCAAAGGGAAAGGGATTGGGGAGGATAGTGGGAAGGGAGGGATAAGGGAGAAAAGGGGTCATTACGATTAGCACGTATAATGTAGTCGGGGGGGACACGGGGAATACAGTATAACACAGAGAAGACAAGTAGGGATTCTATAGCATCTTACTACACTGATGGACAGTGATTGTAATGGGGTATGTGGTGGGGACTTGATAATTGGGGGAGTCTAGTAACCATAATGTTGTCCATGTAATTTTACATTAATGATAACAAAAGAAGAAAGAAAGAAAGAGAGAGAAAGAGAGAAAGACTGAAGGAAAGAATAGAGAAAGAAAGAAAGAAAGAAAAAGACCCTAAAGAATCCACTCCAAAACTACTAGAACTAATATCTGAATTCAGCAAAGTTGCAGCATACAAAACTAATACACAGAAATCTGTTGGTTTCCTGAACACTAATGTTGAACTACCAGAAAGAGAAATCAGAAAACAATTCCATTCATAATTGCATCAAAAAATAAAATACCTGGGAATAAACCTAACCAAGGAAGTGAAAGACCTATACCCTGAAAACTACAAGACACTCTTAAGAGAAATTAAAGAGGACACTAATAAATGGAAATTCATCCCATTCTCTTGGGTAGGAAGAATTAATATTGTCAAAGTGGCCATCTTGCCTAAAGCAATCTACAGATTCAATGCAACCCCTATCAAAATACCAAGAGCATTCTTTTTTTTTTGGTTGGTTCTTTTTCATTTTTATTTTTGTTTTCACTCTCTCTTTTATTTATTTCTTTATTTATTTATCTTATTTTTTTTATTAAGGTATTATTGATATACACTCTTATTAAGGTTTCACATGAAAAAACAATGTGGCCCAAGAACATTTTTTAACAAACTGAAACAAAGAGGTCTAAAATTCATATGGAACCACAAAACACCCCGAATAGCCAAAGCAATCCGGAGAAGAAAGAATAAAGCAGGGGGATCTCACTTCTGAACTTCAAGCTCTACTACAAAGCCACAGTAATCAAGACAATTTGATACTGGCACAAGAACAGACCCATAGACCAGTGGAACAGAATACAGGGCCTAGATTTAAACCCTAGCATATATGGTCAATTAATATATGATAAAGGAGCCATGGATATACAATGAGAAATGACAGCCTCTTCAACAGCTGGTGTTGGCAAAGCTGGACAGCTACATGTAAGAGAATGAAACTGGATCATTGTTTAACCCCATACACAAAAGTAAATTCAAAATGGATAAAATACCTGAATGTAAGTCATGAAACCATAAAACTCTTAGAAAAAAACATAGGCAAAAATCTCTTGGACATAAACATAAGCAAGTTCTTCATGAACATATCTCCCCGGGCAAGGGAAACAAAAGCAAAAATGAACAAGTGGGACCATATGAAACTAAAAAACTTCTGTACCACAAAGGACACCATCAGTAGAACAAAAAGACATCTTACAGTACGGGAGAATATATTCATAAATGACATATCCAATAAGGGGCTGACATCCAAAATATACAAAGAGCTCACATACCTCAATAAACAAAAAACAAATAATCCAGTTAAAAAATGGACAGAGGATTTGAACAGACACTTCTCCAAAGAAGAAATTCAGATAGCCAACAGGCACATGAAAAGATGCCCATATCGTTAATCATCAGAGAAATGCAAATTAAAACCATAATGAGATATCACCTCACACCAGTGAGGATGGCCGCCATCCAAAAGACAACAACGAATGTTGGCAAGGATGTGGAGAAAGGGGAACCCTCCTACACTGCTGGTGGGAATGTAAGCTAGTTCAACCATTGTGGAAAGCAGTGTGGAGATTCCTCAAAAAACTCAAAATAGAAATACCATTTGACCCAGGAATTCCACTCCTAGGAATTTACCCTAAGAATGCAGCAGCCCAGTTTGAAAAAGACATATGCACCCCTATATTTATGGCAGCACTATTCACAATAGCCAAGAAATGGAAGCAACCTAAGTGTCCATCAGTAGATGAATGGATAAAGAAGAGGTGGTACATATACACAATGGAATGTTATTCAGCCATAAGAAGAAAACAAATCCTACCATTTGCAACAACATGGATGGAGCTAGAGGGTATTATGCTCAGTGAAATAAGCCAAGCCAAAAAGACAAGTATCAAATGATTTCACTCATATGTGGAGTATAAGAACAAAGAAAAAAACTGAAGGAACAAAACAGCAGCAGACTCACAGAACCCAAGAATGGACTAACAGTTACCAAAGGGAAAGGGACTGGGGAGGATGGGTGGGAAGGGAGGGCTAAGGGAGGAAAAGAGGCATTATGGTTAGCAAACATAATGTGGGGGGGGCACTGGGAAGGCAGTATAGCACAGAGAGGACAAGTAGTGACTCTATGGCATCTTACTATGCTGATGGATACTGTCTGTAATGGAGTATGTGGTGGGGACTTGATAATGTGGGGAGTCTAGTAACCATAATGTTGCTCATGTAATTGTACATCAATGATGCCAAAAAATATATATATCCTTAAAGGCTGCTGCTGAGATCCTTAAAGGTGCTGATCCACCCTCCAGCATCAGTGCCCTGCTGTCTGACCCCATTTTGCCTGCTATTCGTGGATTTCCATGAGATTTCTCCTCTTTGCCGCATAAAACTTTCTTGGACTAGCCTGAGTCTCTATGCGCTGTAACCAAATGAACCCAATTCAGAGATTGAGAGCAAGTCCCACAGACAAGCTAATAGTGCTTCACTGAGTTGTATGACCTTGGTACTCATGTCCATGGCTTGGTGATTCTGTACTTGTTGACCTCTCAATGGGGCATTGCTCAGAAATGAGACAGGCTTGTTTAATACAATTTCCTTAAAAGATCTGAACAAAGAATAAGCTGGTTTGGGAATGAAATAGGAGGAAAAAGAATGTTTATTTAGTTCCCATGGCCTGACACGGCACTATGCTAAATGTATGTCATTTAATCTTTGCTACAGCATCCTAAGGTAGGTAGCATGCCCATTATGAGGTGATAAAATAGAACTTTCAAGAAAGTGATTTTTTCTGTTTCTTCCTTCCCATTGGGAACCCTGATATTTAATAATGATTCTCTTCTTGGAGTTCCAGTTTTGATCCCAAGCTCCAATATGGAATAGAAGATATGCATATCTCCTTAATGATATTCTTCCCTCTTCTAGTCTCTAGTAGCCCAACAGAGACTAAACGCTGTCAATGAATTGGGCCTGATGAATCCAAGCAGAGTTGAGAAAAGCCCCAAAGACTGGATAGTACAAGGATCTATCACCTGAGGCCCACTTGAAATCTAGGCCTGGGAGGGATGATCTGATGCTGAAACTGCAAGACATACAAACAAGTTGCCTCAGTGCAACAGAATGCTACTTCTCAATGAACTATCACTCTATTCTGCACCAGATGAAGAACTCTTTGACATTAAGATCCCTGTGACTTTCTGTTGCCTTGCCTGCCCACATACTATCAATATAAGCCAGTAGGGAAATTTGAAAAAAATTTAAATGATATTTGTATTGTCATCCTGAAGATGACAGGACTTTACTTTCAGTGGTAACAGGACTATCACCAACTCTCATATCCCTCTCATTTTTCTTCTCTTTGCCTTACACAACCACCTAACACTGAATCTACTGATGTCTCTACCTGTAGGGTCAGTCTCCCAAATCAATTCCCACTTCTAGAAGCAAGAGGCTTTACCAGTTGCCTCTGTTCCCCCCATCAATCCTGTGAATTTAGGATTTAGTCACACTCCCAGATCCAAGATCTGGTGCCCTAACCTCAAAAACCACTGGGCGCCCCAAATCCCATCAGCGAGAGACTACATGATCTAGGAATAATAATACAGGCTTTGAGGTTAAGGAGATTTAGAGTTAAGTTCCAATTCTGCTACCTGACATTTCACAGGGACAGTGTATTAGTCAAGAGAGAATAATTAACACAGTGCTAAAAGCTCAGCAACTTAAAATAAGAAAATTTATTTTTCCTCACAATATCTCTCCAACATAGATTAGTGGAAAGCAGTGCTCCGTGTAGTCATTCAAGGACTCAGGCTGAAAGATGTTCTGTCTTGTAATGTCACCATCACAACACATAGTCTTCATGGATACTAAGACATTGGAAAGAAGGCTAAAGGGTCAACCCTGAATTTCTCACCATCTTTTTCTGGAAATGATTCAATGACACTTCTGTTTGCAGTACATTAGCTAAAACTAACCAATGGTCCTGACTACCTGCAAAGGATGAGAAAACACACCCTTCCATATGCCCAGGAAGTGGACAGAACTGGATATGGCTGAATAATTCTACCACAGCCAGTATCAGAGTATATGTGGCACTACTGTGTGATTACCTTCTTCCTTTGAGGTTCCTGAAGATCCAACAGACTGAGGATCCATTAAGCTAGAGGACCCCATGCCCACTTCTCCCTCACTCTCAATGACATCCACAATACACTTATACACTTATATACAATACACAATTATACACTTAGTTCAGTGGCTTAGTTTGTCAGCCTGGACTTATACCCAGGGCCCTTCTTCCTAGTCAGCATTGCCCTATTGCCCTGCCTGATTTTCTGGCCTCCACCTCCAAGCTTGAGCCCTGCCCTGAGAAGAAACCTGTAGGACTGGAGGAGTCATGTCTTGTCTAGATCTCTCCAGTTCTCTTTAAGACCAGTCAATCAAAGTTTTCAGTAATGAAGTCATCTTGGAGAGTCAATTTTTGGGGGGCCAAAGGGCCAAACAATCCACAGTCACAATAAATTTACTGTTGAAGATACAATCATTCAGCTATCCTAAGAAAGTGATTAGATATGCAGAAAAGGATTATGTACAAAGATGCTTATTAAAGCATTGTTTATAATAGCAAAACATTGGGAATAACCTAAATGTCCAGCAAATGGGAATGTTTATAAATATGAATCATCCACTGATGGATTTATTAGTTCTGCTTGCCAAGTTCATCAGGGTAAAAAGAAAAGACAAGTTCAGATTATTTACTGCGATGGAGTTAACTAGGAGCCTCCCTGTTACCACAAGTCACAGTGTGACCTGCTCTCATTTTGTTTGCCCTGCAATTATACTTTCCTAAGTGGATTTTATTGGCTCATTTTGGTGCCATTCTATAGGGAGCATCTTTATTGGGCAGCCTATACATTGTTGGATAGCCTTTGCCAGTGCACTGGTCCCTAATCCAGTCAGCTATATTTAGGGAAGCAGCTAGCTTCCCTCAAAAATAGAGAAAGCTGTGGTCTTTAATGAAACCTCCTTCAGTCTGTGTAACTTGGTGGAATATTATGCAGTCTTAAAGATGGTATTTGCCAAAGGTTTTGAAAGACATGGAGAAATATGCAGGAAATATTATAAAATTTAAAAATTATAAATTTTAGTTTATAGTGTGACATATGCTACAATATGGAAGAATCTTGAAGACATTATGCTAAGTGAAACAAGCTAGTCACAAAAGGACAAATAATGTATAATCCCACATAGGATAGTCAAAACCATAAAAACAGAAAGTAGAATGGCAGTTGCCAAGGGCTGGGGGTAACAAGGAGTTATTTTTATTTAATGGGTCCACAGTTTCAGTTTTGCAAAATGAAAAAGTCCTAGACATGGATGGTGTTGATGGTTGCATAACAATTTTTTACGTGCTTAATATCACTGAACTATACACTTAAAATGGCTAAAATGATAACTTTTGTTATGTGTATTTTACCACAATTTAAAAAACTGAATCTATAGTATCATTTCAAATGTATGAGAGAGAGAGAGAGAGACTGTGTGTTTCTGTGTGTGTGTAGGCCTAGTGCTTTTAGGAAATGGGGAGAAGATCCTATAGTTTCTTCCCAAACGTTCTACCTTTAGCTAGTGCACATGTTGGCAAGCTATGGCCTCATAACTAAATCTAGCCACCCATCTGTTCTTGTAAATAAAATTTTATCAGAACAGAGTCCTGCCCATCATTTACATATTATCTATTGCTGCTTTTGAGCCACAATGGCAGACTTCAGTAGAGACACAGTATCATCCAGAAAGTCTAAAATATTTACTATCTGGCTCTTTACAGAAATGTTTGCTGACTCCTGCTTTAGTACATTGAGAGCACACATGAAAGCCAGAAGAATGATCAGAACTTTGTTGTGGATGCCAAGTCCTATTTTTCAAACCAAACAGGGTCTACAGGACTAGAGATTTGAGAGTTAGTATTTCTTCTTCTCTATTCCATTGTTTTCCAACCTCTCAGAACACTTAACAGCTTTCATTCTAGACTCCAGGATACCCCATGAAGCTACCCCAGGCCCTACAGTTGAAGGAGACAAAGGAAAACAGGCTTTCATGGTGGATGTGATTAATTCTCTTCCTGGAGTTACACTGCCCAAGACCTTCCTCAATTACCCAAAACTTGGAATTTACTAGAAAGGGAGGGAAAAGGACATCATGTCACATTTGCAAACATAGATACCATTTAGAAATCTGGAAGGATGTGTACCAACAAATTCACTGTGATATCTCTGAATTGTCCTATTTAGAGATAATTTTGAAGTTCTTCTCTATATATTTTTATACTTTATGACTTGTTATGATGAGAATGCATTGTTTTTATAATCAGAAAAATTGTTATTTTCATATTTTTAATAAACCATGGCAGGTTGAAACCCAGGGAGAATCACATGGGAGACTGTAACTCCAGGGGAAAATCCCAGGGCAAAATACCTTTGAAACCAAAATCAGTCAAAGGGAGAAATAAAGTAGGAGAAACCCATTTAATTCTCACAAGCAGTTGTCCACTTCTGCTCTCCCGTGTCTCTTGTGACCCGGCTGCAGGAGAAGGGGCCCTACCCAACTTCTCCGGTCCAGATATGCCCACCTCACCCTTGTAATTACCTATTGATATGGAGATGGACTACTTCTCTCTACCCCCTTAGAAACACCTATTGACAGGGAGATGCACTAAAGCCAGGTGAGAGATTCTGGAAATATTGCAATTTTACCCACAGAGACATTTCAGCAGGGTCGAATTCTGGGTAACAATTAGCCAATATCAGTTTGTTTTCTAGACCTAAGCTCTTCTCAGAAAGAGCTGAAATCTGGCAAGCCCAATATTTTCATGGCATATTCAGCCACATGGCCCATAAATTTCATTTGTCCTGACTTTCTCAGGTCCCCTGATAATTCCTGTGCCCTCTAGACCTTTAAAAGTAGCCTCCAACCTGCCACATACTTTTTTTTCCATTTGGCTACAGGTTCTCTTTTCATAGGCCACAGATATTGGTTCTTCATAGTCAGAAATGTCAGACAGACCTGGGTTGGACATGGGCTCTGCTGCTTAGCCGAGCTTAGACCAGTTACTAAACTTCTCATCTATAAAAGGGAGGTAATTCTACAATCTGAAGAAGAACAAATTCCCCACTCTTCTGCCCACTTACTCCTCCTACCCCAAGAAAACCAAACACTAATCTGAATTGTAGACAGTGACTAACATAGCTTCAAAGCCCATGTAGACTGATGGCTCTCCTCTCCTGTTCCTTCTTCCCTAGGGTAAGACTGACCAGAGAAACAGGGCTTTCTACCCTATGAAAGAAGGCATAGCCACTCTGCATCCATTCCATTGGTTTCCAGTGAAGTAGCTGGTCACAGAGTGGTAATATCCTAAGACTTGGGTTTAAATTTAGGAAAAAGAAAAAAGACTTTAAAGACTTCACCTTGCCTATATCACAGGGATTTGCACTAGGTTTTTGACACAAACCTAAATATTTCCTTCATATTACAGAATCAAGACATGCTTCTTAAGGAATTTGAGGCAATCCACCTTAACCCATTAAACTGCACCACTACTCCTTCCAGCACCTACATCACAGAGGTATAGAGAGAGGACTACATGAAACTAAATGGGAAAAAGCAGCTCATACAGAGCTAGGTGCATAGATTCTTAATAACTGGAAACATTTTCTTTCTCTTCTTCCTCCTTTTCCTCCTCTGTCTATCCTCCTCCTCTTCCTACATTCTGATCTTAGGGCCCTTCCTCTAATCACCATAGCATTTATCACACTGAATCATAAATATGCAATTTACTAGACTTTGAGTGTGCAGGAGGACTGAGCTGTATTTTTTCTTATTCACCATTTAATTCCCAGAGCCAAGCACAAGACCTGGTACAGAATAACTACTTGTTTAATATTTGACAAATTGAAAAATGAATAAATGAAAAAAATAATGACTCATCACACTGATTCTCTAAACCTGTTCCTCCCATAGTATTTCCTCTCCCAATTAATAGCAACTCAAACTTTCCAGTTTCTCAGGCCAAACATATTTACTCTGATGCCTCTCTTTCTCTAATAATTCATATCCAATCGATCAGCAAATCTAATTGACTCAAGTTATATTCAGAAGGCAACCATTCCTCAGCACCTTTACTGCCACTGTCACTTTCAGGGCCAACATTTCCTTTATAGTCTATTTTCAATACAACAGCTAGAGTGATCCTTTAAAAATATTGGTTAGGTCAGATTATTCCTCTGCTCAAAATGTTTCAGTGGTTCCTCATTTCACACTGGTGATAAACCAAAGTCTAGTTCCAGAGTCATGGCCTGAGGGCCAGCTTTCTATAGCCACTTTGATAACCAATTGTCTTAGTCTGAGTCTCCCCTCAAAGGCACAGCCTGAGACAAGAGCTGTCAGGGAACAAAAGCAATGAACTAAAGGGAAAGACAGACAAAGGATAAGCCAAATGTTATCAAGCTGGTCACCACTTTAAGCAATCAGAGCTTAATGCCACTAGGGTTGTCAGATAGCTGCATCTGGGGTGGTTTCTCCCTGCATACTAGGTGAAACCTGGATGGGGGAGGGTTCTTGACTCTGAAGAATAAATAATTCTCTAATAGGTTGGACAAGTATAGGTAAGGAAGGAATTCATTAAAGCTAGAGTAGCAGGGAATGGCAGCTGTCGTACAGGCAGCAGAGAGCACAGAAGAGCAGAGGGAGGAAAGGGAAGTTCACTGAACTCCTGCTCGGCATAGGGCAGATCCCTTGCCAACTCCTAAAGCCAGGGTCACCAGGCATCCAGTGTCTGCTTGAATCTGCACTGTGTGAGAACTAAGCCTCTAACACCCCAGGATTTAGGGGAGCCACAGAGCACTGGATGGAGTAAGGTTATGTTCTGAGAACTTCCCAAAGTCAAAGAAAGGATATTTTCAGGACGGCTACCAAAGAGCATGATCGTACAGCTGCAGTCCTGTCTAGGTTACCTAGGTGACAGGAACTTACAAGCCCAAATCAGGGATCTCAGTAGCCCCTCCCTACTTACCTGGAGAACAGAGACAGAGTGAAAATTTGTGCTTAAGTCTGTAAAATAGAACAAAATAACAAAGTAACAAAGATGCTTACAACTGGAAGAGCACAAAGACAAAATGCAGTAAGTTGAGCAGTGAGAAGTCTTTGTTCAAGGCAAAAAGTAAACTCAAAGAAAGGGGAGTACAGGCAACCTCAGAAAGGAAGAACACTTAAGGGCTTAGGATTCTTTTAAGGCTTTCAAGAATGGGGCAAAGGGTGGGGTGGGGGTGGTAGGCTTGACATGTGGTCTTATGATGTATATCTCCTGTGAGAGACATTGTATCATCATCTACAGTCTGTCCTCTAGATATTCTGTAAGATAAACTTAATATCAGGAATTTCTTGATCCTGTACCTAAGATAGTGATTACCCTCAAGCAGTGGGGACATATCATTTAGGACTGCTTGCCCCACCTTAATATAGGGTAGGTTATTGACTGATAAAATATGTTAGGAATCTTACCTCCTAATTCCTTTTTTTTAATGGAATCTTAGCCTTAAGATGGAGTTCCTACTGCCTTAAGATGGAGTTCCTCTTGTTCTTACTGTACTATTTATACCTCAGCATTTTAAATCATAGGCAGGAAATATTAATCATGATACTTGTCCCATGTCCAGGCCCTACCTCACAAGGACTTTCTGAAGAGGCATACAGAATGTGACACAGAAGAGAGGCATTGCCAGAAAGAGGAATAGGGGAGGGGTGGGATTTATCCATTAGCTCCCATTCCCCATTGTCAAGAGTTGTTACATTGGGTGTTAAGGATGCATAACTCTTGAGTGCCAGGCAGATTTCTATGGGGAATGGGGAGGGATGGGAGGCAGAAACCAAGGGGTTCAGCTGAGGCCAGATGCTGTCAGGATGCAACTGTGCAAAGCTAGTTGCCACAGCAATGGATAAGAAGTGGGCCATGTCTGTAAACTTTTACTGTAAAGGTCCAGATAGTAAATATTTTAAGCTTTTCAGGCTCCATATGGTCTGTGTTACTTACTCTTCTTTGTTATTTTACAAATCTTTTAAAAATTAAAAAAATTTCTTACTTTGTGTGTCTTACGAAGACAGGCCGTGCAAAGGCAAATTTGACCAGTGGGTTGCACTTTGCCACTTGCTGGCCAAGAGGGTGTGAGGACTCCTGGGACACAGTCCTTCCCTGACCACCTTATTTATGAGTTTACCTATACTTCATACCCCTCCTTATCTCCCTTCTTGCTTTACTTTATCACTTTAGCATTTATGAACTTCATAAAATGTTATATATCATTTATTTATTTAATTAGTTTATTGTCTGGGTGCTTCAACAAAATATAAGCTCCATGCATGCAGGATTTTTCATCTGTTTTGTGCAGTATTCCAGCATGAGGAAATAGTAAATTCTCAATACATTTTTACTAAGTAAATTAAAATAAAACAATAACATGCTTATATGTAGCACTTTATAAATGATAACAGACTCTGACACACATTTTAATATGTTTTTACTTAATTTTCACAAGCACCCTTTTAGGTAGGCAAAGTAGGTAATATTACCCTTATTTTGCAAATAGAGAAGAAAGGTTAAACTATGAAGACAGCATTGGAATAAAAGGAAAATCAGGGATGTTGGCTCACACAGACCTGGCTTTGAATTCTGGCTCTAACACCACGTGATCCTTCTTAAGTTGTGCAACCTCTCTGCCATCAGTTCTTTAACAGTGAAATGGAGATAGTAATACTTGCATCTCAAGGCTGTGTGAAGATTAAATGAATAATATATTTGGGAAAGAGTACTAGAATTTAGTACAGAAGTAGTAAATTGATAGCCCTTGGGAAGGAGTATGGGGAAGAGCTTTAAGCAGAGTACTTACATTTTTATGTGTCATGACAAACAAACAAACAAACAAAAGTCTGCAAATTCTACCTCCCTCAATAAGGAGAAAAGGCACACATCTCAACTGTCCATAGGGATTATTTACACCACTTTTACTGCTGCCCTTGGGCTGAGTTTTGCTTGATGAGTTAGTATGGTTTTGTTTTGAAGTATGGTAAAAAGCAGTTTCTTTAGGCAGGTATTCAGATTGGTTGCAATATAGGGGCTTTTTGCCAGTTGTCTTACTCAAGCCTGATGCACTTACTGAATCTGTCTGGCCCCTGTAGACATTTTCGTTCTATATAATTGGCTTAGTGCTAAGAGTTTTGGACAGCAGCAGGATCAAGATCTGAATTTTAATACCACCACTTATTTAATCTCTCTGAGCTTCAGTTTCTTCATTTATAAGAAACTGGGGTATTTTTACCTCCCTAATGTCATATGCCCTAAAGAAGAATATTTAAGTCCACATTTTGCAAGACTCCCAGTCCAGTTCCTTTCCTGATTTTCCACAGGGACCCCAGCCTGCAGATATGTGAATGAAATGAACAGCCAGTTCTGTTTGTTCTCAAGGCTATAGAAATCTCAGCATCCCAAAGAGATGCCTCCAACCCTTGCTGCTGCCACCAATGGTGCCAGAATAACCACCCCTGCAGCTAATGGTAGTTAGTTCCCAAAGATAGTCCTTCAGTGATCTACTGCTGGGTATATTTATTCTCTTCCCTTAAATCTGGGCAGGTCTGGAACTAACTTTTTACCACCAGATGTGGCCAAAGTGATGCTGCATGTCTTCCAAGGCTAAGTTACAAGAAATATGCAGTTTCTATCTGGCTCCCTTGGAAAACACATTCTAGCAGAAGCCAGCCTTCAAATTACACTATTCTGGACAGCCCTACTGTGAGGAAGTCTAATCTACCCATATGAATATACCCTGTGGAAGAAAATCACATTCCTGGTAGACAGCTCCATATTTGCTCCTATCCAATCTCAACAGTTTACCAGACAGAGAATGAAGAAGCCAACAAACTCAAGCCCTCAGATGACCCTAAGTCCAACCACCATCTGACTGCTACTGCATGACAGCCCCCAAGGGAGAACTTCCCTACTGAGCGTAGAACAATGAGAGGTAATAAAATAGCTATTGATTTAAGCTACTCTGTTTTGAGGGGATTTGATATGCAGCAATAAATAATGAATACAGGACTGCACATACTATTGTTGCCTGCCACATATGAAGTCACACAGCTGGGGCCAAGCTTCTGCTCCCAGTTGCTTTTAGAATCACTGATAGAAATTCCTGCCTAGAAGACACTATTCCTCAAAAGGCAAGGGAGAATAACTCCTCTCTGCATTATGCTTGGACAAGGTTACCCCATAACAAGATTGCTTCCAATGTTATAAATCCTTCATATCATTCCTCCAGCCACTTCCCCAGGACATATGCCTGCCACCAGGATGGCTGGGTTGGAACAGGTTCTGGAATCCATTGCCAAAATGACTTTAACAAGCAGAGTCACAACAGGAAATATATGGTGCTTTGCTTTCAAATTAGAAAAATCTGGGGTCTTAATAAAGGACTATTTACAAGGGGTAGGTATAGAGGACCCATAAGGAACAGTAGACAAACCCAAGACTAATAACCCCAGTGGCATGTTACTATTCCTATGCCCATAGGGTTGAGAGGAAGGAGCAGTTAATGGAACTGGGACAGGGTCATGGAGAGAAGGCCACCTTGAGAGGAACTGTGTCCTTCAGTCTAGAGATGAAGCCAGATCTAGATAACACTTCAGAGAATGAGCCGGAGGAATAAATATCAAGACCTTCTTCCCATCCCTTCCCTCTTACCTCCTGCTGGAGCTTTTCACTGAGCAAAATCAAGCAGAAGCTAGATGGCAAGTAAATCCATTGATGTATTTTATTTGTCTATACAGGTTAACATCCTGAGACTGAGATCAGAGTGGGAAAGGGCAAGCAGAAGATACCTAGCACACAGACCTAAAACTATCATTACTTACCACCCTCAGACCAACAGTCCATCTTTTTCTCTCCTGATTGGGACTTAACCCTAGGAGTCTCCATGTCACTTCTTGCCAATCAGATAATCAGATGCAACTCAACAGTGTTCAATAGTTTTGGCTCTTAGATAAGAAGGATTCTGAATCTTTCACTGCCAAAAGGCCCCTGGTTCCTTATACAAGTTTGTCTACCCCCTCTTGAGAAATTTTAAAGCTTCTATCATTTCCCTCTCCCTGATACCCTCCCGCAAAAAACTTTAAGCACAGAACATTTCTGGAAGGGTATCCAAAAAACTAATCATTGTGGTGATGATAGGCTTGGGACAGAAAGGTCAAATTGTCACTTCTGTACTGTTTCAAAAAAACTTTTGGCCATGACCATGAATTACTTCTTATAATTAAAGTCAAATAAGAATGAGAATACCTGTCTCATAGAAAAGAATTAAATGAGATAATGGATAATTCACTGCTGGGCATGTAACTAGTGTATAGTTAATGACATTTCTCCTTTCATTTCTTATCATCTTTAAGTGACTTATCCAAAATCACAGTAAAGGCTCACATTGGACTTCAGGGTTCTAGATTCAAGTTCAATGCACTTGCCACTACATCACACTCTCTTTAACCATATGAATAAAATAATTTCTTCCAGCAAATACAGGAAGAAATGTGACAGCCAATACCTGCTCCTAACTTTTATGTACCCACAGACAGCTGGTCCCCCATGCCAAACAAGAAATAAATTCATTTAAATGATTCTACAGTTAAAAGAATCACAGAAACCTCTTTTATGGCACTTCAAAGTCATAGGCTTGTCACTTTATCCCTCTGAGTCTGAGTTCACTTCTTATTTCACAGGGCTATGGTAGGGGTGTTCAGGAAAGCATGTTAAGTTACGAGTCCTCTGGAGAATCTGCAACCTCTTAGTTAAGATCTTTTTCAGTGGGAATCTATCCTGTGTTGAGGGGGAAATTTTGGAATTATATTTTTAGCTTTAAAAAAGCCAGACATAAGAAAAGCTATAATTGTAAGACAGATAAATCAGGGCACAATTCTTTACAACTAATTTTGACTTTGCAGAAAAATATTTTTTTCTAATTTCTCTTCAAAAATATTCTTATTTATGTATAAATTTTCAGGAATAAACACTTTTGATTAAAATAAGGCTATAGTTCTTGAACAATGGCCAGGGAGATAGACTGGGCTCTGGAAACTTCAAGAATAAGATCAAGGGAAAGCATGCCACCACTGGAATTCCTGTGGCCTTGAAGAAGGACAGGACAAGGACAGGAGACTAGTATGGCCAAAGAAAAATGCCACGGTCAGGGTAGTCCCACCTCTCTAAAAATGGTGTAAGAATTATATCTGGTACAGCAAACTTGATATTCCAAACCATTACTACCTTCTTAATCTCTTTTTCTAAAAAATTCCCTTTCAGTCTTTTGGAATTATTTACAATGGAATGTCCTCCAATTAAAAAGGAAAAGTAATGAACATAAATAATTTCATTTCTAGAAATTTCCTGTGCAGAAAACAATTCCATTCACAATTGCATCAAAAACAATAAAATACCTAGGAATAAACCTCACCAAGGAAGTGAAAGACCTATACACTGAAAACTACAAGACACTCCTAAGAGAAATTAAAGAAGACACTAACAAATGGAAATTCATCCCATGCTCTTGGGTAGGAAGAATAAATACTGTCAAAATGGCTATCCTACCTAAAGCAATCTACAGATTCAATGCAATCTCTATCAAAATACCAACAGCATTCTTCAATGAACTGGAACAAATAGTTCTAAAATTCACATGGAACCACAAAAGACCCCAAATAGCCAAAGCAAGCCTGAGAAGGAAGAAGAAAACAGGGGAATTACACTCCCTGACTTCAAGCTCTACTACAAAGCCACAGTAATCAAGACAATTTGGTACTGGCATAAGAACAGACCCACAGACTAGAGGAACAGAATAGAGAGTCCAGATATTAACCCAAACATATACAGTCAATTAATATATGATAAAGGAGCCATGGATATACAATGCGGAAATGACAGCCTCTTCAACAGCTGGTGTTGGCATAACTGGACAGCTACATGTAAGAGAATGAAACTGGACTACTGTCTAACCCCATACACAAAAGTAAATTCAAAATGGATCAAAGACTTGAATGTAAGTCATGAAACCACAAAACTCTTAGAAAAAAACAGGCAAAAATCTCTTGGACATAAACATGAGCGACTTCTTCATGAACATATCTCCCCAGGCAAGGGAAACAAAAGCAAAAATGAACAAGTGGGACTATAATAAGCTGAAAAGCTTCTGTACAGCAAAGGACACCAACAGTAGAACAAAATGACATCCTACAGTATGGGAGAATATATTCATAAATGACATATCTGACAAGGAGTTGACATCCAAAATATATAAAGAGCTTACCTACCTCAACAAACAAAAAGCAAATAATCCAATTAAAAAATGGGCAGAGGAGCTCAACAGACACTTCTCCAAAGAAGATATTCAGATGGCCAATAGGCACATGAAAAGATGCTCCACATCGCTAATCATCAGAGAGATGCAAATTAAAACCACAATGAGAGACTTCCAGGAAGATGGCGGTGTGAGCAGGGCGGCAGAAATCTCCTCCCAACACTATATTTATCTACGAAAACACAGAAAATACATCTATTCCTAAAAGAGAGATGAGAATACACAGGAAAGCGCACAGCGTGCAGCTACACCCGAGAGGACTCGGCACCCCAAGAGGCGGGTAAGATATGGAGCCGCGACCCGGCGGGACCTGAGCCCTCCCCCACCCCAGCGCACCGGCGGGAGGAGAGGATTCAGAGCCGGGAGGGAGTGGAAGCACACCCCGCGAAGTAGCCAGCCCCGGTGATCTGCACGGGGAGCGCTGACCCACATTGCGCAGTGCAGTGGAGATTGGAGAGACAGAGGGGCAGGATCTGAGCAGGGAACGCGCCAGGGTGCTTGCAGCTGGCTCCCGGGAAGGAAAAAAAAAAAGTGCGCGCTTTCTTCAGCGGTCTTAAAGAGACAGGAGCCCAGCGGAGGAGCCGGATCGCCCCAGCACACTCAGCCCAGCAGGCTGGGAGTCCTGGGGAGTTTCAGACGCCTTAGCTGGCGACTGAGGAAGCGTAGCCATACTTAACACTTCTCACTGAGATAAACAGCCTCCTACTCGTTCCCACCGCTGCCAGAGCGATAAAGGGCCCTGCGGAGCGGCACAGTCACAGCTGTAGAATAGTGGGGCAATAGCGCCACCTAGAGCATTCCCACAGAATCTACATCCGGTGGGAATTTTTTTGTGTGTTTTTGTTTTGTTTTGTTTTTTGTTTTCTTTTTGTTTTTTCTTTTCTTTCTTGTTTTTTCTTTTTTTCTTTCTTTCTTTCTTTCTTTTTCTTTTTTTATCTTTTTTTCTCTCTCTCT